>VZQC01010872.1:455475-494766 GCA_009823505.1 Rhizomys pruinosus
GTTTTTTCATAGAATCTCTAATAGCCCCTGAGTGATCAACATAAAAACAGCATTCTTCTTTTAAAGCAGCACATAGTCCCCCCTCCTTGAGGAATAGCAAATCTAGCCCCCTTCTATTCTGCAACATCACTTCAGAGAGGGAGGTTAGGGAGTCCTCTAATTTGGTGATTGAGAGTTGTAGGGCCCTTAGGTCAATGTTTATGGCATCTTGGAGAGTGTCAAGACCTTGTTTGAGGTCCTGGGGCCCTTTCATCAGGGCTGCAGTCCCTGTACCGACCCCAACAGCCAAGCCAAGCCCGAGCATAACAGCTAGGGTGAGAGAGACAGGCTCCCTTTTACTCCAGGTTAGTCCTGTCTCATAAACTTTAAAGATTTCTTCATCAGGGTGATAGTAAATATGGGGCACTAGTTGAATCATAACGCAGAAATCTTTGGATTGATTGAAAACAGATGTAGATATGCATGGGGTGAGTCCTGTGCTGCAAGCCCACCAGCTGTTATTACTAGGAAGTAAATACTGATTTGATTCCATGTTATTTAGAGTCTGAGTGAAGTTACAGAGATGTTGATGGGAGGGGGGCACAGACTCCAGACATAACCCATAACCAGAGACTTCACTGAGGGTGAGTTTGCTCTGGGCCCCCCAAGGGCAGTGGTGAGGATTTGAAGTTTTAGTGATAGCCCCAGGGACAGCTGTTCCTTCGTAGTAGGGGGGGGGTCCTGCAGCTAAACAAAGCCAACAGGAGCAGGTGGTTTCAGCGTAGGTAGCGGTAAGGGTGAAAAAGTCCCCCCTGTATGAGACCAAAAAGCCTATCACCAGTAGTGAGGGAGCAGGTAGTCAGGGGGGTTGTCAGGAAAGGAGGTCCATGGGTAACTCCAGTCATTTTGATGGCGTGGGTAACATGAGTGGAGGTGAGGGTTTTAGGCGTGGGTTTATTTTTTTTGATGGCAGTTTTAGTACTTGAAGGAGGTGGGGGCCAGGGTAAGGTTTTTCTGGGCGGGGCTCTCAGGGGTCCCTGTTCTGTCAGGACAGGGTCTGGCCCTACTGCCATAGGGGGCATGCTAGTTATTTTTAACCTGATTTGGAAAGAGAACCCATTATCCCATCCGGTCATATAGAATCTTAGTCCCCAGGTTTGACCTTTTATCCATATACTGGGACCCTGACTCTGTCCTGGTTTAGTGAAAGTGATGTTGAGAGCATCATGGCCTTTGTTCTGGTGTCCCACCTGAATGAGGTCCCAGGAAGAGCTGGGGTTCCAGTATGTGGTACCCGATGTCTCACAGAACAAGCCTTACAGTAGAATTCTCCAACTCCCCCACATTTATAAGCCTGAGACCTATCCCTACCATTCCTAGGGCAGGTATAAAAATCAGTTTGGAGTAGCTTTCATCAGGAAGGCTCATCTTTGCACCCAGGATAATCTACAACATAGGATCCCTGAGAAGTCTGACCTTGGTAAAGGGATCGTTTGGACAGATGGACCTCGGATTCTGTATCCTGAGGGAGAGTATCGTGCATTGAACCTGGGATATCCCAATTATCAAGACCTGCCATTAGAGCACAAATTTCAGGGCAGAGAGGGGGCCACCAAGTTCCTGGGGGTGCTACCTTAGTGATGCTCCAGACTTCGTCCCCGGTTTGGGATACAACCTGCCAGGTTAGAGTCTTAGGTTGGTGAGGGTTGTTATTCTTCTGGCTTATGCATCCGACATAAGCATAGATTAAGAGGATTATCAGTCTTTTCCAGTTTCCAGGATCCATCTCGGGCTGCAAGAGGGGTGGCTTTGACATGGGAAGCGTGGATCCAGGCAGAGATTCCTTCCACCTTAACTGCAGTAGGGCTGGTCAGGAGCACAAGGAAGGGTCCTTTCCATCTAGGCTCGAGATTGCCAGCACGATGTTGTCTAACCAAGACCAATGTCTCCCACTTGGAACGGGTGGGGTACCTCAGCAGTTCCAGGCATGTATGCCTCTTTGAGCTGCTTCCAGGCACCTTTCTGACAAGTTCAAGGGCCTTCAGACGGACTAGGAGGGGTGGAGAAAGAGAAGCATTAGGATCATATTATGCCTCCCGCTTCCACTAGAGGAGGAGGACCTCCAAACAAGATTTCAAAGGGAGTTAGCTTAAAGTTGGGGGTGTTCCGAGACTCGGAACAAGGCAAAAGGAAGGAGGGTGTCCAGTCTTTCCAGCAGTCTCAATGGCTAATTTGGTCAAGGTCTCTTTTAGAGTTTCTATCATCCTTTCACCTGTCCTGACTCTGGGTCTATAAGCACAATGTAATTTCCAATCAATTCCCAGTTGAGTGGCCAGTCCCTGACTTACCTGGGCAACAAAGGCAGGGCCATTGTCTGATCCAATTACCTTAGGAACACCAAACCTCAGGAAGATTTCTTCAAGGATTTTTTAGCCACTATATTAGCTGTTCTTCCCGACTTGGTGGGAAATGCCCCATCCATCATGAAAAAGTATCATAAAAACTAGCAGATATTTGTTACCATATTTAGCAGGTTAATTTCAGTGAAGTCCACTTCCCATAGGCACCCAGTCAGTTGCCTCTCAGTGGTTTCCCTGGAGGGCCTGTATGGTGCCCGTATTTGTTAGGGCACAAGCTTGACAATTAGTGACAACATTTGGATAATATCTGATAGTCCTATAACATAATACTCAGACTCATGGACAAGGTCCTTGAGTTTTTTTACTCCTAAGTGGGTTAGTCGATGAGCTGGGTAACATATCTTTTCCTTCTCTTTGAGGCAGGATAGATTTTCCTTCTCTGGTTTCTGTGACCCCCCATGGGGTCCATTCTGTAGCTAGCTTAAGCTTTTCAATGGTCTGCAAGTCCTCGGGAGTGTATTTGAAGCTAATTTCATTTAAAGTCTTTGGTCCCTCCTGTACTGTTGGGATCATGGCTCCTTGGGTGGCTTGTTTAGCACTAAAATCCTGCCATTTGGTTTCCTCTTGCTATTGCATTCTGCCCTTTCTGGTGACCAGGGCAATGGACAATTGCTAGTTTCTTTGGCAAATGAATAGCCTCTAATAGGCTTAAAATTTCTTCTTTATTTTTGATATCCTTTCCAGCTGAAGTGAGTAGTCCCTTCTGCTGGTAGATGGCCCCGTGTATATGAGCTGTAGCAAAAGCATACCTGCTGTCTGTATAGATGTTGATACATTTATTTTCTGCCAGCCTCAAAGCCTGGATGAGCACGATGAGTTCAGCTTTTTGGGCGGAAGTACCCTCTGGCAGGCTACTGGCCCAGATAACCTGTTTGCCATCCACTACCGCTGCCCCGGCCCTCCTCTTACCTTCTACCACGAAACTGCTTCCATCGGTGTACCAGCAGGGACATCCTGGCCATGGCTGATCCGTGAGGTCCTTTCGAGTCCCAGTTTCTTCTTCCAGGATGTTGGGGCACCGATGTATAGGTGTCGAGTCATCAGAGGCGGGCAGTAGTGTGGCAGGGTTCAGGATAGCTAGAGGCGCAAAAGTTACTCTTTCTGTCAGCAGTAGGCTTTGGTAGTGGGTCATGCGTGTGTTGGTCATCCAGCGGTCAGAGGGCTGGCGTATAATACTCTCCAGAGCATGAGGGGCTACTATAGTTGTTGATTTTCCCAAAGTTAGTTTATCAGCATCCTGGAGGAGTAAAGCTATAGCCGCTATAGCCTTGAGGCAGGATGGCCAGCCGCTGGCTACAGGATCAAGTTTCTTAGATAGATAAGCTATTGGCCATTTCCATGGGCCCAGGGGTTCGGTAAAAACCCCTCTGGCAACCCCTGCCCGCTCATCCACATATAAAGTAAAAGGCTTAGCCAGGTCCAGCAAGGCCAAAGCGGGGGCCTCTAATAGGGCCTGTTTGATCTTATCAAAGGCCTGCTGCTGCGTTGAGGTCCAGATAAAATTCTCAGTCTCTTTAGTGAGGGGATACAAGGGGGCGGCCAATGTGGCAAACTCAGGTATCCATAGTCTGCAGAAGCCAGCTGTTCCCAAGAACTCCCTGACTTGTCTAGGGCTAGTGGGAACTAGGATCTGCATCACAGTCCTTTTCCTAGCCTCAGTCAGCCATCTTTTACCTTCCTTTAGTGTGTAAACCAAGATAAGTGACCTCCGTCTGGCAGATCTGGGCCTTCTTAGCTGAAGCTCTATACCCCAGTTTTCCCAATTCTAGCAAAGTCTCTCAGTTCCCTCCTGACATTCTCGTTGGGTGGTTGTAGCCAGGAGTAAATCATCTACATACTGAAGGAGCATGAGTTTGGGGTTATCTGACCTGAAAGGTGCGAGGTCCCGATGCAGTGCTTCATTGAAGATGGTGGGAGAGTTCTTGAATCCTTGCGGTAGTCGGTCCAAGTCAGCTGCCCAGTCTGTCTGGACTCTGGGATCCCTCCATTCAAAGGCAAAAATGGCTTGACTAGTAGGATGTAATCTTAAAGCAAAAAAAAATGCATCTTTTAAATCAAGAACAGTGTACCATTGTCTCTCAGGTGGAAGTGAACTGAGCAGGGTGTATGGGTTAGGCACAGTGGGATGTATATCCTGGACCTTTTTGTTGACCTCCCATAGGTCCTGAACAGGTTGATAATCATTTGTCCCAGGTTTTTTTATGGGCAGTAAATGGGTGTTCCATGGGGACTGGCACTGGTACCAATATGTAATTTTCTCGGATTGAGGTCTAATCCCTTCTTGGCCTCCTTGCTCATTGGATACTGTCTTACCCTGATAGGGGTGGCGTCCTGTTTCATGGTGATAACTATAGGGGGTACTTGCTCCACTTTGCCTATTCCACCTGTCTCAGCCCAGGCTTGAGGGAAGGCTTCTATCCAATTTTTATCAATAGCTACTTTAGTGGGAGTCTCATGTAGTCTGTATTCTTCTTCCAATTTGAGGGCCAAGATCATGGAGGTAGGTGGTGTCTATTGTATTGATGGTCCTCCCGAACTGAAGGTAATCTGGGTTTTAGTTTTGTTAATAAATCTCTTCCCAGCAGTGGCATGGGACATTCTGGAATAACTAAAAATGAATGAGTCACTTGGCCTTTTCCTAGGTTACTTTTCTTTTGGTGGTCCAAGGATATGGTTTTTTCCCAGTAGCTCCGATTACAATAGTCTTTTTATTTTGTAATGTTCCTATGGTTCCTTTAAACTGAAAACTCTGCTCTGGTATCAACAAGAAAATCCATAGGGGTCCCCTCCACTGTCAAGGTTACCCTAGGCTCAGGGAGGGGTCCGAGCCCCGTCTCCCCTAATCTTCATCCGACCCCAAGGCCGAGGACTTTTGAGGCCTTGGTGTTTACCCTCTTAGGACAATCTCGAGCCCAGTGTCTCTTCTCTTTAAGTATGCACACTGATCTTTTTCCAGAAGTGGTTGTGGGGTTTCAGGACCTCAGGGTCTTTTGGCCCTGAGTTGCCCAGGTACCCTATCTGTCTATTTTCTCTCTCTGTCCCTCGCATTTCCCTCTCACCTACTACTAGTGGCCAAAATCCTAGTCAATATTTTTTTCTCGTTTCCTGTCTCTCCTACCTCTCTTTTCTCGCAGCTTCTTTTTGTTCTCTCTCTCTACATTCCTCATCCGTCTCCCTCTTGTGATATACCTTCTCCACCTCTTTAACAAGGTCTTGCAAGGACAAAGTTTGGAGACCTTCAATCACTGCAATCGCCTCCTTATGTCTGCGGCTGACTGCCCATGAAGGCCATAGCTACTGCTGCCTGTTGTCCCTCGGAAGCGGGATCAAAAGGCTGATAGCACGCATGGTATGCCTCCATAAGTCTCTCTAGAAATACAGCAGGGGGCTCCCTTTCTCCTTGTAAAACCTCTCTTACCTTAGCCAAATTGGTGGGCCATCATCCAGCTCCTTTGAGACCCTCCATGAGAGCCTGGCAGTATACTGTCAACCTCTCCCTACCTTCAGCTGAATTGTAGTCCCAATTGGGACGATTCAGAGGGAATCCGGTGTCTATCTCGTTCTGGAGCTGGGTTGGTTGTCCATCCATGCTGGGAACATTCTTTTGGGCCTCCAACAGGATTCACTCCCTCTCCTCTGTAGTGAACAGGACCTGCAGCAGCTGCTGACAGTCATCCCACGTCGGTTGGTGGGAAAACATCAATGATTCAATTAAACCTGTAAGACTAGAAGGATTCTCAGAGAAAGGGGCATGGTTAGTTTTCCAATTGTACAAATCAGCTGATGAAAAGGGCTGAAATATTGTAGAGGTTGAAGTTGTCCAGGATCGACCGGGGGGCCGTAAACACGCAGGGGTAGTGTTGTGGTTGAATCGGGCCCCCTGGGACTCTGGGCACATTGGCTGTGAGTCCCAGCAGCTGGTCCTTCTGCCGTTCCACTGGCCACACCCTGGTCAGGGTGGTGGACTTCCTGGGGAGGAGGGCGATAGGGGGGGGGATTTCCCATAAGGCTGGCTCCTAGATCTCGGGATAGATCTTTGGGGGGGCGAAGGCTTTCGAGGTGGGTCGGGATCCGCCGCAGATGCTTTCACTTTTGGTAGTTCTTGTTTTGGTTGGTCTCGTCAAAAAACCAGAACTCGGGAGCTGGGGCCAGTTTCCTGCATCCAGAGTTTCAGCCAAGGGGGAGGTCTTTGAGCTAAATCTTCCCAGACAAAAATGTAAGGGACTTGATTGGGGTGCAACCCCAGTCCCTTCTGTAAAACAATCTCCTTAATGGCAAAAATAACAGTTAGATTAAGAGTACCTTCAGGGGGCCAGCCTACCCCAAAGGACGGCCACTTGGAGGAGCAATAAGTCTTCCAATGTCCCTTTTTCACCTCCACAGATTATGGGCTCGTTTTTTAACCTCAGTCCAGTGGTCTAATGTCTGTCCAAGTGGAGTACTGACAGTCTGTCCCATCGTCAATGTCACACAGCATATGAACAAAGCACTCAAAGATATTATAGAAACAGAAACCAGGACCCATCTTCTGTGAGTCCTCCAACACCAAGAAACAGATTCAGACGGCCGAGAAGACATGAAAACTCTCGATTCTATGAGAGCCTCGACGTCCGTGTCAGCACCCAGACGGGAGGGCTCCGAGCATCCTTGGGCCTCCCTCAGACCTCCTAGGATGTCTCCCAGGGTGACACAGTCGGTTACCTTCCTGACACGTCTGTCGGTAACTCTTTCCCCCTCGTCCAGAATGGGGAGTTCGTTGCTCTCACGAGTGTGGAATGACTGCAAACTGAAAGTAACAGATTTTGGCGCCTCCAAGAATCAGACCCAGTAGACGGACAGACAGAAAAAGAATCTTACCTCCAAGAGGGTCTTGGTGATTTGAGGGTGGTCTCTGATCCCGGATGAGCCCCCAAATGAAAGACCCCCAGAGACTGGGGCGGCTCTCACTCAAATCTTGGGATGGAACATTGCCCAAAAAATCAGGCAGAGACCGTTCTTGCTGTAACTACACGAGGTTTATTCGGGAAAAACCAGTGCACTGGGGTCAAATTCGTAACCCATGCAGGGGCAGAGGAAATCGACCCCCAGAGACTGGGGTAAGGAGTTTTTAAAGGAAAAAATAATACACAAGGTATGAGGAAGCGGGAAGGGGAACCTTATCTTGACACACAGGTGGGCGTGACTCAGTTAAGCAGGCATTTCTGGAACAATGTTTCTCAAAATCAGTTAAACATTTCTTAAAATCAGTTAAGCAAATATTTCCAAGAACGCAGCGGTCTTTGTGGTTAGCTAGTTCCTTGATTAGTGAGTAGGGAGTAGGGGGAAGGGGGGGCCGCAGGGAGGGCTTATAGCGTACATGACTTGGAGGCCTCATAAGATGGCGGTTCCCTGGTTCCTAAAGACAGATTTCAAGGGTGCATAAAACCTTGGGGCAGGGGTCCTTCAGTATCTTACTCTCCTATTTCTCTCATTATTTACTGAGTTGTCCAGGTAAAATACGGACGGCCATTACATACCCAGTTCTCGCCACTTTTCTCATTTGCTAATTCTCATAAAAGAGAGAAGAAAGGTGAGGCATGGTGTCACACACCTTTGATCCCTGCATTCAGGAAGCAGAAATAGGTGGATCTTTGTGAGATCGAGGCCAGCCTGGACTACATAGTGAATTCCAGGCCAGCTACAACTACAGGGAGACCCGTCTCCGCAGAACAAAATCAACAACAAAAAATACATCCAAACAACAAAAAGGTACCCCCAAAAGACTGAAAAGGGTTCCTATAACGCAACGTCAAATATTGGGGAAGGTGGGTGGGAAATCCTGGGCTCTGTGTGTGTCTTCATCAAAAATCATGAGATTAAAGCCAAAGTTAGGTGAAGAGAGGGAGTTTATTTCATGCTAGTGGGCTGACCCCATGCATCATTCAGCAGCTTGACTGAGTCTCTGAATCCTTTACACCCCTGTGACAAATGTAAGCATATAAGTGGTAAAATAAGTAGTTTACAGGTAACATGCAAATCATGAAGGCCACAGGAATGTGACATCTTGGTTTACACATAATAACATCACAAAGACCACAGGAATGTGACTTCCTGGAGAAACAAAATGTATGTCCTGGGTGACCTCAGGGGGTGGTGGGAGGGAAGGTTCCAGACTGCCTCAGGGACTTTTGTCCTGGGCGACCACAGGGAGGGAAGGGGAGGGCTCCAGCCTGCCTTCTCCATTACCCTAACACTGTAAGGGCTTTTAGCAACCAAAGCTATTTCCCTATTTCCACAATTAAAACAAGGAACTTGCAACCTGTGGGCACAAAGGCAACCTCTCCCTGGGGTGTAACACTGTGGTTGAGTTTCACTCCAGGGATCTTAGCTGCAGGGCTTGTTTCCTGAGCCTCTGGGGGATGGTTTGCAAGGAATTCCCAACTTTTCTGGTGCTTCCTATTCACCAAACCACATCACAGTTATCTCATACTTTGATTGAAGCAATCTTTCCATCATCAATTGAGGAAATAGAAGTTAGGACCCCCAAACCACACTCATCAGAGAATCTTGCCCTTGACCTAAAATATCTAATACACACAATGCCAATCAGACTTCTCAATTATTCTCACTGTTTCAGTGAAAATGTGCTGCTTCCAGCACTCTGATATGTTAAACAACCACACACACACACACTTTGGTAGAAAGCAAAGTCAGGTCCTAAGGGATTTAAGGTCATATTCCTAAGTAACCAGAGGAGCACATGGCTCAGTGAGTTGCTTACATTATGTAGTGTAACGTTTTGTGGGGTTGCAAGGTTAGAGGAAAGTCATTAATTCAGAAAAGCCATTCCTACAGTGCCCTATTCTTTCTCTTATAAATGAAGAAGCAAGTCTATTAGGTTATAAAAAGGGACATGGATCCCCAGCCCCCAGATAAAAAGGCACATGAAGCTTAAGTCAGGCTAGGAACAAGATTTACTTCCATGTGGAATTACCAGCAAGGGCCACCTACAAGGGCTGTCTGCAGACATGTGGTGGAACAGAGCAGCATGGCAGGCAGAGAGAGAGAGAGAGAGAGAGAGAGAGAGAGAGAGAGAGAACCTCTGGAGGAAGTGGGCGTCTGTTTCCCTTAGGATTCTGGGAAGTCCAGACCTAACAAAGTCCACATAGTAAAAGAAGACATTCCTAGAAAAGTTGATCTCAAAATTCCCTTGTTTGTTCAATCAAAGAATGATGTACCTAAGGGTGGTCACTTGCAGTGGGCTAGATAGGGTCCCCATGTACTGGAGAAAGCATGAGTCAGCATCATGTCCTCGGGTTTGTGGGGAAGGGGCACAGGCAGGGCAGATTGCAAGAAGAAGGCACAAAGCTGTTCATCTATCTGGTTGAAATTCAGAAGGTGCTCCTTCTGTTGCTGGGTTGTTATCCTCTGGTGCCAGGTCACGGTTTGGCTTTAGAAGTGATGCTGTGATCCAAAGAGACCAGCAGGGGATAGTGCAAGGTTGTGACCCACCTAAGTCAGGAATTCCAAGAAGCCAACTGAGGCAGAAGTCCTGAGAAATAATTACCCTGGACAGTCCCCCTGCAATCCTAGATAGGTTGCTGCAACTTCCTGCAGTCATACCTCACCAGAGATCAGAACCAGTCCTCAGTCTCTCTCAAGATGCTTCTGCTGATAGTAGTCACAGACCCACCCACACCCATTCCCCCATCTCCTCACCCCCTTCCTTATGAACTCACTTCCTTGCATCCCTGGGTATAAAACTGCCATTTGGAGACATTCTAACACTGTTCATTGTAGTCCTGACACAGGCAGGCTGGCTGCCATGCCTACAATAAACCCAACTTCCTTTTCATCCAAGTCCTGACATTTTCTCTTTGCACCTTGCGGGGTCTCCTCTCAACATGAATCTAACAGATAGCACAGATAGGGCACCTAGGCACCAATGACTAAGAGAAATAGGATCCAGCCATTAGTTGTCCTTGAAGGGTGCTTATACAAATCATTAGTTTGGGTTAAATTTCTTATTAATTAAGATATTTTTTCTGCAGGTGTTAGGGGGAGGGGAACTGAGAGAAGCAATTTTTAAAACTTAAAGTATATGTTATTTTTTAAAGATTTAAAACATAACTTGTTCCTGGGCAGATAATACTTAATTTCTCTTTTTTAATTTATTTATTGAATTTTTGAATAATAAATGAGTTAAACTAATTATGGCTTGCCCATGAGGGTTGTATAGGGAATCTCATAAGAGACATGAACCTCTGGATGTTGACAAAAAAAAGATAAAAGCTTTAGGTACATAAGCACAACAGCTATTTGTCTGAATTTGTTTTGGGACCCCCGTTAAAGATAAAGAAGTCAGAGACAGCTTGAGCCAATCTGTGTGTTCAAGCTGTAGCAAAATAAACCCTTTAAAAGAATGAGCATTGACCAGGTGTGGTGTACACCTTTAATCCCAGCATTCAGGAGACAGAGGCAGGCAGATCTCTGTGAGTTCCAGGCCAGCCTGGTCTACAGAGTAAGTTCCAGGCCAGCTGGGCTGCAGAGACCCTTTCTCAAAAAGACCAAAAAATTAATTAATTAACTAATTATTTAATTAAAATAAAAGTATGATCATATACATTAGCCAATTTTTTTTAATTTTATTTATTTTTGTATGTGTATGAATGTACTGTCTGCATGTAGGTTGGTGCTGAGGAGGTCAGAAGAGGGTCTCGGATTCCCCTGGAACTGGAGTTAAAGACGGTTCTTAGCCGCCATGTAGGTGCTGGGGATTGAACCCGGGTCCTCTGCAAGAGCAGTTGGTGCTCTTAACCGCTAGGCCATCTCTCCAGCCCACATTAGCCAATTTTAAAATGATCAAAGGAATTTATGTGACTTACTTCCATTTGCTAACACTTGAGTTCTGACTTCTCTCAAGATGATGTGGCTCAATTATTGGCAATCAAAATAGGACTAGATAATTTGTTGATCTTGTGCCTGTGATAACTAAAAAGACAAGTCTAGACAGCATAATGATTTCCTTCTGTGGAGGCCAGATAATTCTTTATGAGATCAAGTGCTTTCAAATGAATACTGCTAGGCAGGGCTTGGGCTTGGAGATCTAAAGATGGCACCTACCACCCTCCTCTTCTGGTCAAAAGCCTACCTCATCTCAGACAGCTGATGCAACTTCCCTTCCTGATGTCACCAGCCACAATGAGAGCACAACCTAACACCATATATGGTTACATTCCAGCTTCATGACTAACACTAAAGACACTTTGTCCCCTCCCACTGCACCAGTTTTGCCCTTACAAGTACACGCTTTGTCTCACTACCATTATCTCATCTTTTTCACCCCAGAACTTATAAAAACCCTCAGCCCCAACCCTAGTGCCTGACTCCCCTGGCCTCTATCTCTGAGACTTGTGGACCTGCCCAGGAGCGTGTCCTAATAAACCTCCTTTTATAGGTTGTTAATCTGGTTTGATCTGGCCTGTTTTGCGTGCGGGGAGGGGGGGGGTTCAAATACCGCAGGAGTTTATCTTTGAAGGAATCTTTAAGTAGAGATAATATTGGACCAAAAACAGTGAGGAATGAGCCAAGGAAGCTTGAAGCAATAGTTAACTGCAGAGCTAATTAATAAATTGAAGGGCTAGTTAAGAAATTGTTTGAAAGCAGAAAGACCTACTAAAAGTTCTGCCCACTAGGTGTTGGTTGCTTTGTGGTTTAGACGAGAGCAGTATGTCCCAGCAATGTCATATAACATAATGGCTCCTTTGCTTGATTTATTGGCTCTATTAGGTTATAAAGGAGTGAACCCCTAGATAAAAAAGGCATTATGAGACTTAAGTCACTTCGGGAACATAATTACTTCCATTGGAACTGCCAGAGTGGGCCACCTGCTGGCGAGTGGTGGAAGAGCAGCAGGAGTAGGAGCAAGGTGGTGATCAGGGCCCACCCATTTATTTTGTTTGTTTGTTTGTTTGTTTGTTTGTTTGTTTGTTTTTGGTCTTTTTGAGACAGGGTCTCCTTGTAGACCCGGCTGTCCTGGAACTCTGTAGACCAGGCTGGCCTTGAACTCACAAAGATCCGCCTGCCTCTGCCTCTGCCTCCCGAGTGCTAGGATTAAAGGCGTGCGCCACCACGCCCACCTGGGCCCACCTGGGCCCACCCATTTATAGCCATGGGGTGGGACCTCAGGTAGGGGAAGAGGTCAGAAGATTGACAGACTCTGGAGGAAGTGGACATCTGTGTGTCCCTTGGAATTCTGGGAAGCCCAGACCTAACACTATCTGAAAAAAAGTGTATTACAAAGAGGTTGTGTACTTATGAGAGCAAACACTTGTAACAGGAAGTAATGGAATTTCACACAGAGGGAAGTGAAAGGAAGCATGTCCTCAAAAAAAATAAATAAATAAATAAATAACAGCAAAATTACCTGCCATTCTTCTGAGGTCTGCAAAATTTGAAATTACCTTAAGATATGGAAGGATAAATAATATCAAGATATTGTCTAGCGAGTTGGATGGATTTGGTTCAGCTCTTGAATAAGAGTCTTTACTTCTTTATTAATTTGCAGTAAAAATATTTTTAGTTTAGGTATACTGGGTAAAAATAACCATTCTGATGCTTTTTTTTTTTTAATTTCCATATGTGTATGAATGTACTGTCTGCATGCAAGTCTGTGCACCCGTGTCGTGCAATGCCGTGGAGGTCAGAAGAGGGTCTCGGATTCCCCTGGAACTGGAGCTCTCTTGGAATTGGAGTTTCAGACGGCTCTCGGCCGCCATGTGGGTGCTGGGGATCGAACCCGGGTCCTCTGTAAGAGCGGTCGGCGCTCTTAACCGCTAGGCCATCTCTCCAGCCCTTGATTCTTTTTTTATGCATTTCACATAATAGTTCTTGATCAAATTTAGATATCTTCCCCAATCCCTCCGACCCCTGCCACACACCAGATTTTATGTATTCTGTCATATAAGTGAAGTCCTATCCAGTCAAGTATTTTTATCCAGTTGTCCTTTGGTGCAAGTTCATCCACTGAAGTTGAGTCAACCTGTCCAGAGATCTTAAAGAAGACCTACTCTCTCTCACCGTACACTCCATTGCTCCCAGCTCTATGTCTGAAGAGTATCCTGGATTCAGCACTAGGTTCTTACCTTCAAGTTCTGGAAGGTAATCTAGGTCTGTGTCAATGGACTGTGTTATTTTGGGAGTCTCTTAAACTACTCTGACCAAAAAAAAAAAAAAAGGAGTTTTCTCCTGTCTGGTACTGTATTCTTTGTTCTATAACCTTCAGGTATACAGACGCACTAATGTTCAGATATTGTATGTGCATTTTTCAGGAGATTGTCTGAGTTAATACATTTCCCTCTGGATTTTTATGCCACCTAAGCTTTATTTACCTCTTGACCTTCCTTCCATGTCTAACCTCCCTGTATTAGTCACTTTTCTGTTGCTGTGATAAAACCACCATGACCAAGGAAACTTATAAAAGGAAGAGTTCATTTGAGCTTACGATTGACAGTTCCAGAGAATTAGAGAGTCCATTGTGGTGTGGGAGGCATGGTGGCCAGGGCTGGAGTGGCAAGCCGAGGGCCACATCTTGCAATGAGTACAGGAAGTCATGAGACCCTCTGGAGACTAGCAAGGCTTGTTAAACTCACTAAGCCCACCCCCAGTGACTACTTCCTCCAGCATGGCCACACCTTCTAAGACCTCCTAAAACAGCGCTACCAACTGGGGACAAAATGTCTGGATACTTGGAGCCTACTGGGGACACACTCATTCAAACCACAACACCCCCTCTTCCCTCCTCAGTCTAAGGTCCCTTCCCAACTGAATACCCCAGTTCTCCCCATCTCCCTCTTGGTAACATCTTTTCCCTACTATCCCCCCTCTTTTAAGTTCTGTCTTTCCCTTTACCTCCATGTTTCCTTTCCGTTTTCCTGGAGCCTGCTATTGTATCAGGATACATACACATAAGGGATTGATGCTATGATCTGCAAATGAGGGAGAACATAGTCACTTGCTTTCCTGAGTTTGTGTTACTTCACTTTCTAGTTCAATCCATATGTCTAAAATGGTCATAATGTCATCTTTTCTTACTGTTGAGTAGAGCACCATTATGTAAATATACCACATTTTCATTTTCCATTCCTCAGTTGAGGGTCATTTAGGTTGTTTCTATTTCTTAGCTATTGTAAAAAGAGCAGCAATAAGCATGGATGTTCAGGAATTTGTATAGTAGGATGAGTACTTTGGGTATATGCTAAGGAGTGGTATACTGAAACATATGATAGATTCTTTTGTAGTTTTTAAAGAGTTCTCCACACTGCTTTACATAGTGGTTGTATGAGTTTGCATTCCCATGAGCAACAAATGTGTGTTCCCCTTTCTCCACATCCTTAGTCTCTGTACTCTCTTGATCGTAGCCAGCATGACTGGGATAAGATAGAATGTCAAAGTGGTTTTGATCTGTGTTTCTATAATTACTATTTTTTTTTTTTTTTTTGGTCTATAGGGAGACAGGGACAAGGCTGCCCTTGAACTCACAGAGATCCGCCTGCCTCTGCCTCTGGAGTGTTGGGATTAAAGGCATGCACCAACACGCCTGGCATGGCATTGAGCACTTTTTAAGGAGTGTCTTTTTATTTATTTTTTCTTTATATATATATTTACATATATATATGTAAATATATATATATATTTGTGTGTGTGTGTATGTGTGTGTGAAATTCCCCTGGGACTGGAGTCAAAGATGGTTCTTAGCCGCCATGTGGGTGCTGGGAATCAAACCCAGGTCCTCTGCAAGAGCAGCCAGTGCTCTTAACCACTGAGCCATCTTTCCAGCCCCATCTTTTTTCATTTGAGAGCTCTCTGTTCAAGTCCTTACCCTATCTTTTTATTGGGTTATTTATTTTCTTGTTTCTTTTTTTGCTTTGTATATTCTAGGTATTAATCCTTTGTTGGATGTGTAGCAGGTGAAGAATTTCTCTCACACTATGGATTTCCTCTTTACTTCCCTTGTTATTCCTTTTGCTGTACTGAGGTCCTGCATGTTGATCTTTTGACCTAAATGCATGAACAACTGAGGTCTGATTTAGAAAGCCCTTTCCTACACCTATATTTTGTAGGGTACTGTCTATGTTTTCTTCTGGAAATTTCAGAATTTCAGGTTTCACATTGAGGTATTTGATCCATTTTGAGTTGACCTTCATGTGGGGTAAAAGACAGGGTTCGATTTCATTCTTCTACAGGTCAAGATCCAGTTTTGCCAGCACCATTTGCTGAAGATGTCTTTCCTCCATGGTGTGTTCTTAGCACATTTGTCAAATATTGGGTGGCTTAAATTGGAAATATTCATGTTTGGGTCCTCTGTTGTGTTTCATTGATCCACATGTCTGTTTTTGTGCCAGTACCATGCTGTTTATATGACTATAGCTCTGTAATATATAAGATTTAGTATGGCGATTTCCTCCCTGCATTGCTCTTTTGGTTCAAGATTGCTTTGGCTATCCTGCATATTTTGTGATCTATAGGAATATTAGGATGGTTTTCTCTATTTCTCTGAAGAATGTCATTAGGATTTTGATTAGCATTACTTTGAATCTATAGATCACTTTTGGTAAAATTATCATTTTCACAATATTAATTCTACCAATCTGTAAGCACAGTATTTCCTTCCATTTACTGGTGTCTTCCTTTATCGCTTTCTTTAAATATTTGAAAATTCTTAAAGAGGGAGTTAATTGCCCAGTCACTCTTGTAAAGAAAAGGAGAGTTTTAAAAACAAATAGCTCTTATAATGTGAATCACTTAACAGGTTCTAGAATTAACCTACTATTTATTTTCAGTCTTTGAAATTTTGGTATATGGGTGATAAGCAAATTTTCAGAGCTCCTATATGTTGGTACAGATTTTTTTGTTATGTATTCCTTTTTTTAAATACATATTTTGTACAAGATTATCAAATCTATACCTGTGTCCCCCACCCTATCCCCCCACCCCACCAGAGCTCATGTATTCTGCAGAACATGCTTTTCATCTCTTTCTCAGTCTTTCTCAATATTCTCCATGAGGAAGTTGACTGTTTTGAGCAGAAGTTCACTGTTTCAGTCAGTTCTTTGATGCAGTCCTTTCTGTTGTTGTTGTTGTTCTTGTTGTTGTTGTTGTTTCCAGTATGCATCACTCCCAACTGCTTGGGCAAAAGCTCAAGGGGCCGTGCACAAGAAATACTTACAATTTACAACTAGGTAACTGGCACTAGCATCCACAGATGAGGGATACCATTCGTCGTTTGTTTTTCTGGGACTGTGTTACTTCACTCAGCATGATGTCTTCTAGCTCCAGCCATTTTTCTGAGCTTCAGGTGGTCTTGGGAGATCTCCTGTTGGTACAGATTTTTAAATTTTACTTTATCTAAAGTGATAGATCAATTCTCTATTACAGCTTAAGAGAAAGCTGGCTTACCTTTCATCATTTTAGTGTGATGCAAAGCTTAAAGTTGGCTCCACAGCTCCACAAGTCTGAGGACCTGGAACTTTAATGGGAGGTTTGCACACAAAATAGAATATCACTTAAGCTCTTTTCCTGCAAACATCTTAATACATGAGATAAGTAATACTTCCTGTTGGAAATATTTCATTCCTTAGCTGTTCTCAAGAGAATAATGTTTTTGTTATATAGGTGTTTTATTGTTCTTTCTTGGTCAGTGATTTAGGGGACAGATTATCTCAGGAGTGTTTGTAAGTCATTTTGAGATGAATAGGATTGGGTCTGAAACAGAAAGCCAAATTGGATTTCCAGATCGAGTTTCTTAGCAGGTTCAAACAGCACATGACAAATTTCTAATATTCAAAACAGGCATTTATTTCTCCTTAAAATTGAACCTAGTGGTTAGGACTGGTTCCTGTCTTTCTAATAACTTACATATACAGATTAAGTCTGATAATCTGTTGGGTCTTGAAAAGGGAACAGAAAATGAAAACACTTGATTTTAAAGAATCATTCCCTTGATATTTCTAAATTTTATAAGATCATAAGTATGTGGCAATTGGAATTCATAATCAGGGAGAGTGAAGCCAACAAAATAATTTGCATTTATTATTGCCTAAAGTATAACAAATATTGCTATATTTGTGTGGAAGCTAAACTAATTCCATTTTAAATTAATTTCTGACCAGGCTGTTATTTCAGAAGGTCCAAGGAGTGTCTTTTAGCCTAAGGCCACATAGCACAGAATGTCTGGATCCTGAACCTAGACCCACCCATCTGCAGTTAGTCTTAATAAACAACCACAAAAAAGAGGCTAATCTCAGACCCACCTGGCCCATTCTTGCCCCTACCCATGTTGTGTAAATACTAACCAAAGGCTCATTCTGCATCTGTAATCTCACTTGTAGCTAAAGAGAACCTGTGATCAGTTGCTAGCTGAAAAACCCATGATAATGCCTCATGTAGTAAAAAAATTCTGTAATTGAGCTAATTGTGGTTTATGCCTTTAAAATTCTTGGATCTTGATGCCTGCCTGTCAGCATTCAATTGGCAGACCACTATTGCAGTACTCAGTCGAAAATAAATCTTTTTTCCTTTTAAATTTTGAAGTTTTGTCTTGTGGTATCCTTGGGTAGTCTAGACTCCATAACATTTCAAGTGGCTAGATACTGGAATCTGAAGTTTCCCATAAGAGGCCATTTTTTAATTGAAGTTTTGTGTATTTTATACAACATTTCTTAATCAAATTTAGACCCAATTCCCTTTCCTTACCCCCTCCCCACCAGAGCTCATACATTCTGCTATACATGTCTTTCATGTTTTTCTCAGTCTTTTTTTAAAATTTTATTTATTTATTTTTTTCTTCTCAGTCTTTTTAAAAATTTTTGATGATGAAGTTTACTGTTTAGGGCATGTTTACTGTTTCAGTCAGATCTTTGACCCAGTATTTTTTGTTGTTGTTGCTCCTTCCAATTTATATCATTCCAAAATATGCTTATATGGATGCTGCAGATATACCAAAATTACACAGTCTGAAAATAAACTCTAGGTTAATTCCAAAACATGTTTAAGGTTTCACATTTTGATAGGATTGTATGCAGGTAAGGAAACAATGTTATTTTATTTTCCTACATTACATAGCAAGTTGATGAGTAACATCAGGTATTATATTTACTAAGAAACAAAGAAATAAAAAGGAATTATTCAGTTTGCCTTCTACAGAGGGAATTGGTGATAGCATCCACAAATGAAGGACACCATACGTCATTTGTTTTTCTGGGACTGTGTTACTTCACTTAGCCTGATGGCTTCTAGCTCCATCCATTTACCTGAAAAGTTAATGATGACATCTTTCTTTACCACTGCATAGAATTCCATTGTGTAGATGTACCACATTTTCTTTATCTACTCCTTGGTTGAGAGACACTTGCGTTAGTTCCAGCTCTTCCCTATTGTGAAGAGAGCTGCAATAAACATAGGTGTGCATGTTATCTCTGTGATAAAATGAGTCTTGTGGGTATATACCCAGGAGTGGTATGACTGGGTCAGGTTGTAGGCTCATTTTTAGTTTTTTAAGTGTTCTCCACACTGCTTTCCACAGTGGTTATAGGAGTTTGCATTCCCACCAGCAGTGGATGAGTGTTCCTCTTTCCCCACAACCTCTTTCAACACTTGGTATCATTTGTTTTCTTGATCCTAGTCTTACTGGAGCAAGATGAAATCTTAAGGTGATTTTAATTTGCATTTCCTATTTTTCCCAGCCTCTCAAGTACATTTTACTTTTTTTATTTTTTTTTATTGTTATTAAACTTTTTCCATACATCATACATTATTTCTTAATCAAATTTAGAGTCACTTCCCTTTCCATGCTCCCCACTCCACCTGAGTTCCTGCACTCTGCCATACATGTCTTGCATCTTTTTCCGAGTCTTTCCAGAGTTTTTTTTTTCCAGTTCTTTTGTTGTGGTTCTTTCTAACTTATATTGCTTAAATATATATACATATATATATATATGCATAGTTTTATATATATATATATGTATATATATATACATAAATATATACATACATACACAAATCACCTGAATTGGAGGATTTGTTTTTGCTAAAAGATGTCATGTTTTCCTTGAGGAAGTGTTTGAAGGTTTCTCCTTGGATTATTAGCAACATTGAACACTTTTAAAGATGTTTCTCAGCCATCTTTACTTCTTCATTTGTGAAGTCTCTGTTCAGCTCTTGACTCCATATTTTGAGTGGGTCATTTGTTTTCTTCCTCCTTTGTTTTTTAAGTAGTTTATATTCTTCGGATGTTAGTGCTCTATCTGATGTATCACTGGTGAAGGTTTCCTCCCACTCTATGGGTTTTCTCTTCACTTCTTTGTTTCTTTCACTGTACAGAAGGTCTTGAGTTTAACAAGGTCTCATTTGTCAATTATTGACCTTATTTTTTGCACAGCTGCTGTCTGATTTAGAAAGTCTTTTCCTAGGCCTATGTCTTTTAGGTTACTACCGTTTTCTTCTATCATTTTCAGAGTTTCAGGTTTCATGTTGAGGTCTTTGATCCATTTAGTGTTGATTTTTTATATGGTGAGAGGTAGAGGGTTAGTTTTATTCTTCTACAAGTGGTGATCCACTTATGCCAACACCATTTGCTGAAGATGCTATCTTTCCTCCATTCTTGGACCTTTTGTCTAATATGAGATGGCTGAAATTGGATGTGCTCAGGTTTGGATCTTCAATTTTGTTCCATTGATCTATGGGTCTGTTTTTGTGCCAATGCCAGGTTGTTTTTATGACTACAGCCTTCTAATATTGTTTGAAGTTTGGTATGGTAATTCCCCTGTATTGCTCTTTTTGTTCAGGGTTGCTTTGGCTATTCAGGATCTTTTGTTTTCCCATATCAACTTTAGGATGTTTTTTTGGTTTTGTTTTTTATAGGTCAGTGAAGAAGCTCATGGGGATTCTAATTGGGATTGCATTGAATCTGTATATTACTTTGGGCAGGATGGTCGTTTTTACTATATTAATTCTTCCAATCCATGAGCATGGGAGTTTCTTCCATCTTCTGGTATCTTCCTCAATCTCCTTCTTGAAGGATTTACAATTTTTATTGTAGAGATTTTTAGTGTCTTTGATCAGGTTTGTTCCTAGATATTTTTTTTTTTGAACTTCAAAGAAATCAGGAAAATTAGGCAGAAGAGTCCATGTGGGTCTTTAAGGTGCAGTTTCTTTGGAAGTACATCTCTTTTCTCTTCATAAGATGTAATATATATATATATATATGTATATAAATTACTTATATAAATATTTATATTTATATAAATTTCAATTTGGTTCCAGAGAGCTCAGAGCTCTAATCAGACTAGTTCTAAGCAGTAGCTTCATTGGTCATCTTTTTTTTTTTTTTTTCTCAAGATTCTGAATTACTTGTCCCTGGTTGGGATAAGAGGGAAGTTTCACAAATTTGATTTGATGATACTTTAGTTCCAATTCATTTAAGTAAAGTCATAAATTGTTGTCCATGTGCACAAGAATCAGGACATGAAGATGAAACAGGAAGTTGAAAATGAAAGTGAAAATTTGAGCCCTGTTCCTTGCAGCTCTGGCTCAGGCGATCAGAAAAAGTAAGTAAGGAATCATCAAAGCCTGCTGATACAAGCTATTAAGAAAGCCTAGGACTATGGTCATATTGCTTCCCTTCAAGTATGACTGAGAATGTCCAATCAATTCTCTTTTTCCCTGGGACTTCTCCAGGTGGTGATCCATGAATTACCAGTCTGGAATGAACTATTGGGGAAAGCCTTGCACTCATTGTCAAACTACTTATATGATTGAGATATTCCAGATTTCCCTTTTTCCTCAATATTTCTTCAGACACTGATCTCTGGGTCTGGAGGAGAGAGTCTCTTCCTCACACGAGGTGCCAAATTGTGATGCTACAAAGCGGACTGACTCTTAGCACTCATTTTAAGGCCAAGTCAACCTAGACTTTAAGAACCACCTGTTCCTTCAGATGTCTAACAGAAATGTGCTCTCCAGACAGGTTTGACTCATTTTTATTGATTCTGTCATTCAATCATCAACTGGGGGAAGTAAAGGCTAGGATCCACATTTATCTTATCACAGAATCTTGGTTGTTGATTCCTAGGCCTAAAATATCTCATACATAAAATACCACACAAACTTCTCACTATTCTCACCACTTTCAATGAGAATACCCTGGTTCCAGCATTTCTTTGATCAGTTAAACAAGTACACCCACTCATTCATTATCATGGGGGAGGCCAAAGTAGGGTCCTGAAAGACTAAGGTCATGTGCCCACCTCAGAAGTCAGGCACATGGTTTAGTGAGCTTGCTATTAATATAAAGAGTATCTTTCTAGTTGCAAGGTAAGGTGAAAGTTAGTCCACAAAAAGTCATTCCTAAAGGCTTCTGTTGTCCCTTCACACTTGTCTGTGAACAGTAATCCTGCTTCATTTAATTTGTGCTTGGAAGTGTGTGGTCTCACTAGAAGCTGGTAACCAGCTCTCAAGTGGATTACATTTTTTTTCATATTCTGTAGTTACAATGATGATTATGTCAAACATATATATCAGAGTCTAGTAGTGCCTTTACCTCTTTCAAGACACTGAAAAACTTTCCCATCTGTATTAGTCAGGGTTCTCTAAAGAAACAGAAGCAACAGGATGAATATATAACTATATACAACTTATTGATTTGCTCACATAACGGAGCTCAACAGTAGCGCCGAACTGGAGAGGCCAGGAATCCAGGGAACTGCTCAGTCCACAAGGCTGGATGTCTCAGTAGTCCCAGTCTAGTGCTGAAGGCCCAAATGGATTCCAGGAGATCTGCCAGTCTCAGTACACGCTGGGATCCGAAAGGTTGATCGCAGCAGCAAGACAAACTCACCAGATGAGAGAAGCAAGCTGCAGGAGGAAAAGGGACCAGCTCCCGCTGCCATGGCCTTAAATACTGCCTGCCGGCAGAAGGTAACGCCCACATTTGGGGTGGACCATCCGGGTTGAAGTGGTCCAATCGGAAGACCCTTTTTCTCTTATTTATTCCTTAGTCCAGTCAAGTTGACACCCAGGATTAACCATCACACCATCCAAAATGTTTTCTTAGATAAGATGCATAAAAATATGCCAGGAAGCTTGTTACCAATGCAAAATCTAGCATACTATCTGATTTCACATAAACTTTTTAATTATACTTGGTTTTTGCTCTCATTTCTGACTATATTCAAGAATGAATTTTCCTGGTGGCTAAAACACACATGTATATTTACTTCAGTGTGGTTTTGCATTGAGACTTTGTTGGAGAAATGCATGTCCTTTTCACTGGAAAAAAAAAAAATTTTTAAGGGGCTGGAGAGATGGCTCAGTGGTTAAGAGCACCAACTGCTCTTGCAGAGGACTGGGGTTCGATTCTCAGCACCCACATGCTGGCTAAGCACCGACTTAACTCCAGTTCCAGGGGAATAAGATGCCCTCTTCTGACCTCCGAGGCATTGCATGACACGGGTGCACCTACCTACATGCAGACAGTACACTCATACACGTAAAAAATAATAAAAAATATTTTTAAAAACATTAAAAAATTTTTTTTTAATCCTATGGGGCTTGAGGAATGGCTCAGCTGTTAAGAGCACATGCTTCTCTTTCAGAAGACCCAGATTTTGTTTCCAGCACCCAGAACTATCTGTAACTATAGTTCTAGGGGATCTGAAACCCTCTTCAGGCCTTTGTGGGCATTGCATATACATGGTGCACATACATACATGTAGACAAACACTCATACACATAAAACGAAAATAAAGCCAATTAAGGTTTTAAAAATCCTTATGAATATTTTCAAATAACATATAAAATAGTATGTCAATTAGAGGGACTGTTTCTCCACGATCAGCAGATGTACAGTAGTATTCCCCCCTCCACACTCACTCCACATCTGCTGACACATGTGCTCATCTGTGGATATCTTACTATCTCTGAAATAAAAGGACTCTTTTGTTCTTGGGTTGTAATAGAATCCTGATATCTTTATTGCATTTAGCATATTAATAATGGGGTTTCATCTTCAATTGGCTTGTGATTACAAGACCACTAATATCTCTGTCCTTTTCTCCCTTTTCTTTTTAAGTATATTCAGTTGTGAAGGATTTTTGTCACTTATTTGGTAAACTTTCCATAGTCTATATTTTTCAGATTGTAAACTTGTGCTGCTATTTGAAATGTTTTCCAGGGCTGGAGAGATGGCACTGGGTAAAGTGCATGTCATACAAGCTTGGGGATCTGAGTTCAGAACCCAAGCACCCATTTAAAACTCTATGTGAGGCTGCACACCTGTTACCCCAGTGCTGGGGAGAGAGAGGAAGATACCAGAGGCTCACTGAATAGCCACTCTTGCCTAACCAATGAGCCCCATGAGAAATCCTGTTTCAAGATATAAGGTAAAAAGTAATTGCAGAAGACAACAAATGACCTATGTACTCCATAACACCTACACCCCCATATGATACACACATTTTTTAGCATCTTTTCCTTCCCACAAATTAGGAGATACATCTTGATACATGATAATTCTTTCTACATTATAGCTCCCATTTGAAGGTATACAATGTCTATTTTATCTTCTTTTTATATGAGCTTCTTTCTGAAAATTGCTGTTGACTCCTACTGCATTTATTTGGACATTTATTAAAATACTCTGTCAAGACCATTAACACTTGGCAAGTATTCAGTAACCTAAGGTACATATTTTTTCTTAAAGTAGGATAAATGTTCAATTATTCATAGAATTTAAAAGTTTTCAAAATATGGGGCTGGAGAGATAGCCTAGCAGTTAAGAGCACCGACTGCTCTTGCAGAGGACCTGGGTTCGATCCCCAACACCCACATGGCGGCTGAGAACCATCTGTAACTCCAATTCCAGGAGAACTCCAGTTCCAGGGGAATCCAAGACCCTCTTCTGACCTCCGCGGCATTGCGCGACACGGGAGCACAAACCTGCATGCAGACAGTACATTCATACACATACAAAAAATAAATAAAATTAAAAAAAAAAGTTTTCAAAATAATATCACATGCTATCGGGGATTTCCCAAGACCACCTGAAGCACAGCTCTCTTCACAATAGCAAGGAGCTGGAACCAACCCAAGTGCCTCTCAACTGATGAGTGGATAGAGAGAGAAAGTATTACGAACAATGGACACAATCTGGTTTTTTTTTTTTTTTTTGGTTTTTTTTTTTTTGGTTTTTTTTTGGTATTTTTGACAGGGCTCCCTGTGCCAGCTTCCTGGAACTCACTCTGATAGACAGGGCTGGCCTTTGAACTACATAAGATCCGCGCTTGCCTCTGCCTCCCAAGTGCTAGGATTTAAAGTGTGTGCCCACCACGCCAGCCGCAACACAGTGGAGTTCTATGCAGTGGTAAAGAAAGAACACCATGAGCTTTGCAGGTAAATAGATGGACTAGAAGACATCATGCAGCCGGCGTGGTGGGCAGGCCTTTAATCCTAGCACTTGGGAGCAGAGGCAGGCGGACCTTTGTGAGTTCAAGGCCAGCCCGGTGTCTACAGAGTGATTCCAGGAACAGCGTGGGACTACACGGGAGACCCTGTCTCAAAAAGACCAAAAAAAAAAAAAAAAAAGAAGACATTATGCTGAGTGAAGTAACACAGTCCCAGAAAAACAAACGATGAATGGTATCCCTCTTCTGTGGATGCTAGTGCCAATTACCTAATTGTATGGCAAACTGAGCAACGTTAATGTGATCTGAAAACAACTGTGCTCTTATATTGTGAATCCCTTAAAAAAATAAACAAATTAAAAAAATAGCACATGCTATAAGTCGTCAATTGGTGAACATGATTTCGATAGGATTCTTCATTTGATTGTGTGTGCCTGTGGGGAAGGGTGTGGGTATGTGATATGTGTATTGAATGTATTTATGCTTGTGTGGTGTGTTTGTGTGTGTGTGTGTTTGTGTGTGTGCGCGCACGCCATGGTGAGCATGTGGTAATCAGAGGCTAACCTCAGATGCTGGTCTTACTCTTCAACTTTATTGGAGGACAAATCTCTTGCTCACCACCCTCCACTGAGCTAGCTGGGCTGCAAACTTCCCAACATTTTCCTGTTTTCAACTCCCATTTACATATGGAGCATACCAGGATTATAAACACTTGAACTATTGCTTCCTACTATGACATTGGTTTTGGGGGATACAAACTGAGGTTGTCAGGCTGCGCTACATAGTTTTTTTGAGGGGGTGATAATACAGAGACACCTGAGAAGGAGGGACTCTCAAGGAATTTGCTCCATCAAATTGGCCTGTGACTATTTCTGTGGGGCATTTTCTTAGTTGTAACTGATGTAGGAGATATCACCCCAATACAGGTGGTGCCATCTCTGGGGAGGTGGGCCTGGGCTGTATTAGGAAACAGCTTAACAAACCAGAAGCAGCACTCTTCCATTGTCTGTGTTCCAGGTTCCTGTCTTAAGTTCTTACCTTGGCTTTCCTCGGTGGTCAATTCTGACCTAGGAGTTAATAGTTGAAATATACCTTTTATTTCCCAAGATGGTTTTGGTCAGTGTTTTGTTACAGCAGCAGAAAGCAAACTAGAAGACATGGTGAGCCCCTTACCTACTGAGTTATCTTCCCAGCCCAAACTAGAAGACATGGTAAGCCCCTTACCTACTATCTTCCCAGCCCAAACTAGAAGACATGGAGAGTCCCTTACCTACTGAGTTATCTTCCCAGCCCAAACTAGAAGACATGGTGAGCCCCTTACCTACTGAGTTATCTTCTCAGCCCAAACTAGAAGACATGGTGAGCTCCTTACCTACTATTTATCTTCCCAGCCCAAACCCGTTTCTGAGAAATGCAAGATATTTTTCCAGATTCGTCTTGCACATCAATATCCCAGAACTGATGAGCCATTTTTCTATGAGGATGTCTTGTCTTTTTGTAGGGAGTATTATATAAAGAGCACCATATGGCTAAGAAAGATGTTCATTACTACCTAATTATTGTTTCTTGGCGTTTTCAGTGAAGCGATATGGTTGAAAATACTTTTTAAAAATAAAAATATGGGAGCTGAGATGGCTCATCAGTTAAGAGTACTGGTTGCTCTTGCAGAAGACCCAGGTTTGACTCTCTAGAAATGGCTAACAACCATCTGTAACTCCAGTTCCAGGGGATCTGTTGCCCTCTTCTGACTTCCAAAGGTATTGCATGACACGGGTATCCAGGCAATGTGTTCATACATATAAAATGATAAAACGATAAAAATAAAAAATATAAAAACTAAAAATATTTCATCCCCTAACAACCTACAAGATTCACGAGGCCCTTCTCTGAGGTTATAGAAATAGTAACAGTCCTAAGGAGAGGAATATCCCTGACCTATCCAGCTAGCTTCCTGTAAGGTATCACTGAAGAAACTGGGAATGGGAGACAGTGCTTGGTGCCCAGTTCAGCAGGCCCAATATAAATGTTTACAAGAGCATGAGGAAAGATGTTAATTCAGCAGGAACCTCAGGAATGGTATGGAACTTGAATGGCTTTGCTGAGTCTCTTTATGAGGTAAAAGGTTTTGGAAGGCCTGAGCTTCTAAGCAAGGATACAAAACAGGTTCGTAAGGTGCTGAGGCACACAGGAGGTCATATGAGAAAGAGAAGTAACCCCCGTCTGCTTGGGTTACTCAAAGACAAATGTGACAAGATGTGGATTCAGCTGACATCCTTAGGGAAAACACTTATGAAAAGCCAAGTGTGCTAATGAGCCTCTGGAAGGCTTTAAGGCATGCCCAGTTTACCAAGTGGACAAAAGAAACAGAAGGCAGGCAAGTGCACTGAACCTCACTGTGTTCTCTACTACAAGGGGCGGATTTCTAGGCTGCTTCTCTAGTGGGGTAGCAAGGTTGCCTGAGGGTGAGAGGTATATATGGTGAATTATATCAAATTATAGGTTTATTGGTCCCTCACTACTCAAAGTACTTGGGCTTGGTTGGATACTGGGGCCAAGTGTATTTTAACTCATGGTAATCCCCAAAATTATCCAGGAAAATAGGTGGCAGTGACTGAATATGAGGAAAGAATGGACAGGCAAAAAAGATCAACCTTGTCCTGGATGTAGGCAATTATTCCTGCAAAAGCACAAATTATGCATTTTTCCACTGCAAATGAGCATCCTGGTATGGATGTACTAGTGGGGCACATTCTGCATACTACCTTTTAGAGCTTTGCCTTATAGTGTGAACTGTGAAGTCAGTCATATGTGATTGGAGGAAAAAAAAAGTTGTAAAGTTCTCTACCCTGAGTAGGATGGTGAATATAAAACAGTATAGAATGCTGTTGGCTATTACAGAAACCATCAAGGAGTGAAAAGACATAAAGATTATTCATCCAGCAGTATGAGTTACTTTCTACTTTGAGTGTTCTTTCTGTTGCATTGTTGGGGGTCTTTAGACTTTGATTTCTAACAGGAGTATATAATTTGTCTCTTGACTTGACAGGGTTTTACAGTTAAGAGATTGCCTTTGAGTCTCAGAAGAGACTTTGGACCATGGAATTTGAATAGTACTGATACTGGTAAAGACTATCGGAATTGTAAAGGATGTGCTTAATGCATTTTGCATTTTATATGGTCATGAGCTGTTCTCTGTTCCTGCAAGCCGACCATTCTTTCCTCTACATGGTTGCTAAGGCTCAGGTGGGAGTCAGGACGGGCGGGGGGGCCCCAGAGATTTGGAGGGAATAACTCAACTTTATTCTTTATACCAGACCTTGTGAGGTGGGAATGGGGGTTGGGGATTGTGAAGGAAGGTCAGAGGTGTGAGCCAACACAGCGACAAAACTCCCAGGTGATTTGGTAGGTAGGAAGTGTGGCATCTTATCTGCCCAGCACATCAGAAGGGAGGCCTCAGGACATGGGATCTCGCTCGGAGAGCAGGGGGGTCCACCCGTCCCAGCTCCTAAGAGAAGCCAATAAGCATCAAAAAAAGAGAAAAAATAAATATAATAAAATAAATGGTTAAGGGGGGAGCAAGAAAAAGTTTATATAATATCTAATATAAAACTAACTTTAAAATATACAATTTACAGGGCTGGAGAGATGGCCTAGCAGTTAAGAGCACCGACTGCTCTTGCAGAGGACCGGGATTCGAGTCCCAGCACCCACATGGGGGCTGAGAACCATCTTTGACTCCAGTTCAAGGGAATCCGACACCTTCTGACCTCCACAGGCATTGCATAACACAAGTGTACTTACACTTTCTGACCTCCACAGGCATTGCATAACACAAGTGCACTTACACCCATGCAGGCATCACGCACACACAAACACACACACATACACATACACACAGACACACGCACATACACATACACAGACACGCACACACACATAGACATGCATATACACACATACACACACACGTACACACACACCATACACACGCGCACACATATACACACAGACACACATACACACACATATACATACACACACATACACACATATACATACACACACGTACACATACATACACACATATACACACATACATACACATACACACATATACACACACAGGCGCGCATCTTTTCAAAATCCACGTGTTTACTAGAGTACATGTCAGCTTTAGTCATGAAGATTATTGTGCTACACACATTTCCTGTCTTCCCTCCCCCAATCCCCCAACTATATCAATTCTGCCACACAAAATACCAACACTAGAGAATTTGGTTGATAAGAGTACTTCTTTGATTTACGTTTTGGACCAGTTGTTGAAAATTTCTTTGTACAGCCTAATACTGTAATGTTACGTTTTTAACAAAAGAAGATTTAAGTGGAATAAAATAAAATTTTGCTAGTAAGATATATTGGGGATACTTTATAAAGGGTAAAAAGCAAATAATTCTCCTGAAACCTCCTAAGACCTTGAGTGAAGTATGAAAACACGAAGCCATCGCTGACTTAAATGGATGATTTTATTAAGAGAAGACAAGATAGGCATTGACCTCAAGCCATCCTGGAAAACAAAGCACACAGACTGACTTTTACAATACTTTGGTTTAAAAATTATTCATAACACCAATGTTAATCCTGATGTTTGAAGAAATAAAGGGAACCATACAGTGTAAACTACAAACCATGAAAACACAAGCTTGCATAGATGAATGAATGTGGACGTGCAGGTGGCAGTGAAGGTGGCAGTGAAGGCAGGCTGGAGCACTGGAGCGCCTCACGCTAACCACCCTTGCCCCCAGACTCACGAAGGTAGCCAGCACCATGTTTCTCTTCTTCTTTGATGAGGTTATGGGCAGGAACAATTTGGGCTGTATGAAGGTAAACTCAAGTAGACTGCTTCCATCAGCCCAGTTCAGATGGGCACATGCATAGACAGCCACCAGTAGCAGCACCAGTCCCTTTAAGGCATTCACATAGAATCCCTCACAGTTTTGGTTAATCTCTACACAGGCATGTGGTTTGAGGTGGTCTCTCTTTTCTGTTGTCAGACAAAAACCTATTTTCTATCAAAGCTCTGTTCATTTCCATGAAATACCTATTTTACTTTTTAAAAAATACTCAATTATTTTTATGTGTACAAGTGTATTGCTTGCATGTAGGTAGGTGCACCCATGTCATGCAATGCCCACAGAGGTCAGTAGAGGACATTGTGTCCCCTGGAACTTAAGTTACAGACGGTTGTTAACCACCATGTGGGTGCTAAGAATTAAACCTGGGTCTTCTCTTAATTGCTGAGCCATCTCTCCAGCCCCGAAATACCCATTTCATAGCTGCTTTTTTTTTTTTTTAAACTAGGGCTCAAACATAAATTGATTAGCACTTGGGATACATCTCACTTGATTTATAAGCATATCCACTTATAAACACCTACAGGCTCTTATCAAGTGAAGCACATGAATCCTGTGTGGTCTCACTCTCAAGAGATCAATTTTCCCATCCATTATAAGACAATCATATCACTTAAAATTTCCTGAGAAACTTGATTCTGAAACAAATTTCTGTCTTAATTTGGCACCTTTCCAAAATATGTTCTTCAGGGTATGTTCTTAGGAGATTATACAAGATTATTATTTTGGAACATAACATGCGATTCCCCACTGCATTTTCTAATTATTTACATTATTCCATGAAATAAATATCGGTTGCCTGTTAAGAGGCAGGTGGGAAATGCAGCTATTTGTGGGGAAGGGCACCTGGCTCTCGGCTCTCAGCAAGGACTAAAGCTAAAGCCTGTGGAGATTTCAGAGCAAACTTGGGAAGTATAAAAATTCTTATACCAAAAGCCCTCACCAAATTCTTACACTCAATTTCAGCAATTAGGGTATGAATTCAGAGCAGCAGAATAAGTCCAAAGTATATTATTTGTCACAGTATTTCTTCTGAAAGCCTTCCTGTCACCCTTTGCAATCTTGCTGCTTTTTGAAGAAAATGTTACTCAGATCATTTCAGCTTTTCTCTTATTTGAACTTCACCATCAACAATGGGGCAGTAAGTTACACAATTAACACAGCCCTGACTTCAAATGCTGAAACAAGCCTACATGAAAAGCTATTAAAAAAGAGAGAGAAAAAGCCGGGCATGGTGGCGCACGCCTTTAAATCCTAGCACTTGGGAGGCAGAGGCAGGTGGATCTTTGTGAGTTCAAGGCCAGCCTGGTCTACAGAGTGAGTTCCAGGACAGCTGGGACTACAAGGAGACCTTGTTTCAAAAAAGACCAAAAAAAAAATTAAAATTAAAAAAATAAATAAATAAAATAAAAAAAAAATAAGAGAGAAAACCATGTTCTATTTTGCTATGAATGCACAAAGGCATATTAAATCTATAAGAAACATGTCAGTAGGCAGTGTTCAGATTTGTATATATAATGGCTTTTAGGGCCAAATACTTCTACAAATTCGAATGACTACTTACATGATTCTGTTAGTTTGTGGCATCAAATGCTGGCTTTCACAGCTACTCTTTTCTGCCATAACAAAAGGTTTCCTGATTCGTTCTCTTTTAAAAGTACTAAGTCAGAATATTCTTTGCATCAGAAAACTGCCTGTTTCAAGTCAATGTCTCATTTTTGTTTGATTTTTCTCCTAATTTTGTTAATGGTAAATAAGCATTTCAATATACAAAGGCATTCATAAAATTTTGGAAATAATTTGAATGTCTTCACTGAACAATAGTACTGTCAGAAATATCTTCTACACAGTCACCATCAAAAAGAACAGCAAACACTTAAGTGCTTAGAATGTGAGCATCTGTTGTGAAGGACTCTGGGAAATTCCCTCCTGCCAGTTGTCAACCACAGCACAGTAGGAGAAGTCCAAAGCTCTAGATGACACAGATGCTTGAGGATCTTCAATGGATTTCACACTAAGAGAGAGCTCACAGTCAGTCACAGACACTGGGTACAATGGCCTCAGTTGGAGTCAGACTAATTTAAGGCAAATGATCTTCACAGACATTGCTGGTATAAAGTGCAGGGATCATCAAAAAGTGACTCTACTACTGATGTGTTCCCAGTTTATTCCTGCCTTCTTGGATTCTCTACAATCAAATTTGAGCGATTCTGATTAATTAATTACAAGCCAAGATCACCACCACCCTCTGGTTTTTCCCATTAATGGTCTTACATAGTATCATGGATTTTAAAAAGAAAAAAAAAAAAACTTCCATCAAGAATCTGAATGGCACTGGGTCCCATGCATATTAACAGACCACTCCATAGTGGGCTTCTCTCTGCCTATACTGCCTATCACAGGTTAGGAAGAAATAAGCATCCTGTCACCAATAAGATAGGTACATATGGCTCTAAAGCTCCCAGGCACCAACAGGCTGGATGCGAGAATGAGGTAACTTTCTAGAGACTTCTCTGACTGAAGCAGCATGGAATGACAAAGCATACACTTTAAAAATCTTTTCTTTTTGCTGAAAGACCAGGCTTTGATTTTGTTAATGATTGTTTTTAAACAGCCTATGCTATAAGAATATAGAAGAGCAGACAGAAGCCGTGAGGACAGAGCTCTCCTTGCATGTTAATGCTCTCTACATTAACGCTGTCCTCTCCAAAGGGAAGAGGCCTTTTTGAAGTTCTATGCTGTGCTCAGGCCTTCTACTTACTTATACAGCCATCTCATTGCTTTGTTAGGTCAATTATATTAGCCAATCAGTTATCTTTCAAGAAAATAATCAAAGAATAACAAATATTCATATTTCCTAAAGTGAATTTCATACAAAGGCAAGACTCATTAAAAATCAAGGCTGTAAAACATAAACCACTTACGTGGTAAACTGATTGCACCATATTATAGCAGGTTTTCCCAATTTGGCACAAGCAAATTTAGAAAGACAGGACACTATCAAAAAAAAAAAAAAAAAAAAAGTAACTATCAAGTAAGAGCTCTTTTATACTGACATGTTCTGACTGTGAAAGGAATGATACACTGTCAGCAGTGAGTGCAGTCATCATCTAGTTCAGCTTAGAAGAGTAAAGAAGGGCACAGACAGGATTCAGAATTTTCTAGAATAAGTTCAATGGGACAGCAGGGCAAGGTCACACATTGAGACTGTGGGGACCAAGTTCCAAGGAGCCACTGCACTGCAAAAAGGTTTTCTTCTTGGGAGCGTCTATCCACACTTTTCTAATTTAGATGTTTCTCTCTGATCAAACCTATACTGCTTTTGTTGCTGCTGTTTGGGCTTTGCTTCATTTTGCAGTTCATTAGTGCACTGCTGTCTGTCACAAACCAACCGAGACAGAGTATTTCAGTGGCATGCAAAGTCACTTTCAAAAAATTTCAATTTTCTTTTACAGCAAATGAAACAGATATACACTCTCCCAATGAAATAATTACAACTAAAAGTAGCTTGAACACTAGAATCAATTTTCTTTCAACTGAGAATACAGAAACTGACTTATCTAGGCAACAGTTTAAAAAAAACATTAGGCAGGGGGACAGAGAGTGTAATGTCAAGTTGCCTTAAGAAGGGTCCTTACCAACTGTGCTCATTCAGCAATGTATTGCTAACAGAGGTTGGCCTCCAGAGAAAAGAAATTTAAAAACAGATTTTCCAAGGCCAGAGCAATGAGCTCATCTCATCAGAGTAAAACATAATACGCCATGGACTAATAAACTGCATGTGCTCCAGCAACTGTAACAGAACAAATAGATGCTGTCCTGCTCATAGAAACCTGACAAAGAAAGCAGAAAACACAGTGCAGAGTGGTGGTTCATTAGAAGATTTGTTAGTTACTTCTATCATCTCAAAGGTACATTGAGAGTGAGAATTTAGTGAAGAACATTGGAATTCTATCTTCTTATTCGTAAGTAAATAATTACTGACGCTTTTAAAAAAGTGTTCACTTTACAAAAAGAATAAAATAAAATAGTTTAAAATTCTACTCTTGAATTTAAAAAAAAGTAACAAGTTTTCAATACTGATGCTGAATTGGCTATCAGAAAGCAGCGGGCCTGGGCCAACTACTAGGACAGCTGGGGGCTGGGACACGTGGATAGCTGAGACGCTAGGACCTGTGGGACATGAGGACAGCTGGGACACATGGACCTGTGGGACATGAGGACAGCTGGGACACTAGGATCTGTGGGACATGTGGACAGCTGGGACACATGGATGGGTGAGACACTAGGACCTGTGGGACACGAGGACAGCTGGTACACATGGACAGGAGGGACACAAGGACGGCTGGGACACATGGATGGGTGGGACACTAGGACCTGGGGACATGAGGACAGCTGGGACACTGGGACTGCTGGGACACAGGGATGGCTGGGACACTGGGACGGCTGGGACACAGGGACGGCTGGGACACTGGGACGGCTGGGACACAGGGACGGCTGGGACGGCTGGGACACTAGGACCTGTGGGACATGAGGACGGCTGGGACACTAGGACAGCTGGGACACTAGGATAGTTGGAATGCCAGCATTCTGGTTAGGTGGTCTGATAATCTTTAAGTTGAAGTATGTCTGTTTTACAATAATAAATATGATTAAATGAAGTTCATGAGAAGGAAAAGAAATACAGGTTTTAAAGTAAAAGTGATCCTTTCATGTAATAGAAAAATATACATTTATAAAATAAAAATATGGCAAATGATGTTGCCTATTTTGCCTAATTATTAAATAAAATACTATTGTATTTTTTTCACTAAAGTTACCATTACAAAATATTTTTTAAACATGAAATAAAATCACAGGGCAGATAAAGAAAGATATAGCATTACTATAAATCAACAAGACTAAATTTTGGATAGTGAAACCACTAGGTGAAATTTGACCTGAGGCCAGAATTGTCATGTTGTCTCCTTTTCCTACATTTATTTCCTACTCCACATTCATATGATATTTCCCCAAATGACTACGCCACTTGAAGTTTTATTTCCAGACGACCATTGAATCTGCCCGAGATTCAACTCTCAGTTGCTTTTTACTCAATCCTTAATATAAAACTTTAGGAAAGCAAAGATCTCTTTCAATATTAGATCCAAACCCACCTGGGATCTGTTTGAAGCACCTTCCCTGAATAGGTTAAGATAGTCTGGAAAAATCTTGCTAAAAATTCTCTCTCCATTCACCTCTCACTTCTTTTCAAAATGAACAGCATACTGAAACGCTGAAAATGTCAGATCCACACAACAAAAAAGAACAGCAACTTGGCTGAGGGGATGTTTCCTATGCATGCTATTTACATGAACTAAGTAGGAAGGGCAAATAAACATTTCCACTAATTAGCAACTAGACAAGGATCAAAGCTTTAAAGGGCTTGTACAAAGGACTAGAACTGCTACCAGGTGATAGTCACCAAAGTCCATCAAATTCAACTTCACTCTGGTTAGCCTATTTATTGACTAATAAATTATTAGTCTCAAAAATACTACTGAGGTACCAACAAACACTGCTATGCTCTTTGATCAAGAGTCTTGCTCTACAGCCAGCAAGACTGATGGCACCATCTCTTATGAAAAAATATTTTATACCTTTGGCTCTGCGAATAAGTATAAAACAAAGGCCATAAAAGGTTTTTATTCTTCATTAATTTTCAATAGACTGCATGGAACTGAGTAGAAATATCAGAGAATAAAGTGTTGGCAATAAATATTAACAAATGGTGCCCTGCCCTGGAACTTCAGAAAGTCTTGCTGGTGGAAATCAACAGTACGCTAGTGTTAAAGAAAGGTGTCCAGGACAATGTGCCCAGGAGGGCTTACAAGGATATGTGAGCCATGTATCAAACCCATGTACTCAGAACAACACTTCAGCTGCTCCAAGGATAACTTCTTTATTATTTTATTGTTTTTTTTTTCTTTTCCTAAAGAGAATAAAAAGCAAAGGGTCTCTTCTTCAAAAATCAGGCTAATAACATCAAAAAAGTTACTTCTTATATTCTTTGATTCTGTGTTGCATCCAAAAGTTGTTTTATTTGATAATTCAGTCTTCTACATTTATAATTGCTAAATAACCCCTAGTCCCTGGAAACCTAGCAGCATTTCAGGGCTTCCAGATACTGTCTCAGAGCCAGATTCAGAGTAGTGAGACCCAATACTCAAAATACTATATTTTCTTACACTGCCCAAATGATTAACAAAAACATCAGAAATGAACTGAAATTATTTATGGTGAGGAAAATACTTGATAATCAATCCCAGGAACAACAGTATAGGAGTAAAGGACTGACGTGGACTATACTTTGCATCAGTCAGTCATATTTGCTACTGCAAGTCCATTTTCAAGGCAGAGTCTTAAACTTCTACTGCTTTTTATGGGAACCTGAGGAAAGCAGGAAAAAAAAAAAGCAAAGCAAATACAGTTAAAATAAAACATTTGAATTTCATTTTTTCCATGCCCAAGGTGATTTATTTTTTTTAATTTTTATTTATTTACTTATTTTATGTGTATGAATGTACTGTCTGCATGCAGGTTTGTGCACCCATGTCTTGCAATGCCGCAGAGGTCAGAAGAGGGCATCGGATTCCCCTGGAACTTAAGCTCTCCTGGAATTGGAGTTTCAGACAGTTCTCAGCCGCCATGTGGGTGCTGGGGGTCGAACCCAGGTCCTCTGCAAGAGTGGTTGGTGCTCTTAACCGCTAAAACATCTCTCCAGCCCCCCAAGATGATTTATCTTAATTTTGTGTACTTTCATGTATTTCTTTGCTCGTGCATTAAGATATTTATATAGATAATTTATCCTTTTTTTTTTTTGTATTTTTGAGACAGGGTCTCCCTGTAGCCCCACCTGTCCTGGAACTCGCTCTGTAGACCAGGCTGGCCTTAAACTCACAGAGATCAACCTGCCTCTGCCTCCCAAGTGCTGGGATTAAAGGCGTGTGCCACCACACCTGGCCTAAATAATTTATCATTTTAATGCATAATTTATCATTTTAATATTATGCAGCAAACATATGTAAAGGACAGTTAGACATACCTTGCCACCTCAGCCGCAAATGATATACAGGCAGTATGTGAAAGAAAAAGAAAAGTCCGAACATTCTGCACCAACTTCAGAGATGGGGTAACCATGGTTTCCTGCACCACAGTTCCTAAGCCATGGCTCACCTCTGGTGCTAGGATGCTGGGATCACAGGGTGCACCACCACTCCAGCCTTCTTCCATAAATCTTACCTTTCATGATCTTAACAACTCCAGACTATTTCATTGCCTATACTTCATTTTATACTTTTCACAACCGGAGGTCTCCCAAGACAACCTGAAGCACAGGTAGGTAGGAGCTGGGTGCTTCAGCAAGGTGGATTGTTGTTTGATTTAATCTAGTAGTCTTTGGCTTGATTGGATTTTGTGGCTGTGGGGGCAGAGTTATCCTCCCAGCTGGTATAAAAGGTGGGTTTGTGTGAGTCTTGAGATTGGAGATCTCCCAAGACCAGCTGAAACACAGGTACTGGGGAGTGGGCTAAAGAGCAACCCACCCCCCCCAACCTGGGATTATTGAAGGAAAGAGTGTCCAAGTGGATTCTTCAGAGAACCTTCAGAACATAAAGGGAGGAGTAAGTTGGACTTCCAACAACAGAAAGCCTAAAGCTTAGAGAAGTCAACACTCCATAAGCAAGGAGTAAAGGAAAAAAAAAAAAATCAATCAACACTGAAGGCATCTGAAGGAGGCAAGCAAAGCAAGCCCTCAACACAGCAAAGAGGCATTTGGGACACACATTGGAATACAGGCAAGAGAAGCCCATATGCCAGGAACACGAAGAAGAGACAACATGGGAAAGGTCCAGGATAATCCCACACCAAGCTCTACCAACCCTGTGGAAGATTCCTACAGTGGGATCCCCCTGGGGGTGGCCAGGACACAGATATCAGAAGTCAATTGTGAACATACTTAAAGAAGTACAAGACTATAAAGAGAAAATCAAAGAATTAAGAAAGAGAGAGTGAAGAACTCAAGAAGGACCTAGAGAGAAAGAATGACAAACTCCGGAAGGAAGTAGAAACACTGAAAAGATCCCATGCTGAAAAAGATAAAGAAACCAACCAGCGAAGCAAAGAGCTACAGGAAGAGATTGAGAAGCTCTAAAAGGAAGTAGAAATACTAAAGAAATCAGAAGAGGAAATGAAAAAGGAAATCAATCACGTATCCAATCAAGAGGAAAGGAATGGAAAAAGCCTCAGAAGCAGAATGGAGGAAGCAGAACAAAGAATACCAGACCTGGAAGATAACACAGAACTACTAAAAACTTCAAGGAAAGATTATAAAAAATTTAAAACTACACAAAAGTGGAACAACCAGGAACTGTGGGACACTATGAAAAGATCAAACCTCCGCATCATAGGAGTAGAGGAAGGAGAAGAATCACAAGAGAATGGTATTGATCAGATCTTCAACAGAATAATAGATGAAAACTTCCGCAAACTAATAAAGGACAAACCAATACAAATACAAGAAGCACCTAGAACTCCAAACAGACAAGACCAGAAAAGAAACTCTCCACACCACATCATAGGCAAAATGCTAGATACCCAAAGCAAAGAAAAAAATCCTTAAAGCCACAAGAGAAAAACAACAAGTGACCTATAAGGGGAAACCTTATCAGAATTACAACTGACTTCTCAGTGCAAACTATGAAAGCAAGAAGAACGTGGAGCAAAGCATTCCCAGTGTTAAAGGACAATAGATGCCAACCCAGGTTACTATACCCAGCAAAAATGTCAATTATAGTTGAAGGAGAGAGAAAAACCTTCCATGACATAATGCAGCTGCTGTTGATTAGGAATCTTTTCCTATGGCCTATGTCTTTAGTCTGCTTGCCAACTTTTTCTTTCTATCGCCTTCAGGTTTGGGTGTCACCTTGAGTCTTTGACTTCCCACCTGGAGTTGACTTTTTACAGGGCCGAGGTATGGGGTTTACTTTCATCCTCTTCACAAGTGGTAATCCAGTTTTTTCCACCATCACTTCTGAAACACACCCTGCTTCTTGTCTTTCTCTGCATGTTGGTCTTCTTGGCACCACCTTGTTGTCAAATATAAGCTGACTGACATTGTATGTGTTCAGGTTTGGATCTTTGGTTTGTTCCATTGGCCAACAGGTCTGTTGTGTTTGTGCCTAGACCAGGCTGTTTTTATGACGTATAGCCCTGTAGTAGTGAAGTCTGTAGTATATAATCTGGTTATGCTGAGAGTCACCCTGTGTTGCTCTTTTCACTCGGTTGTTTTGGCTATTTGGGGTTTTTGTTGTTTTTCCAAATGAAATTAAGGACTTTTTTTTTTTTTACCAAGCCTGTGAGAAGCTCTGGGTTTTACTTGGGACGCTGTTTCATCATACAAGGAGTTTTTGGGCTAGAATGGGACCTTTTACTTTCTAATTTTCCAATCCACTAACGCTGGCGGTTTTTTCCTACTTCTGACTTGTCTTTCTCAATTTCTTTCCTCTT
>VZQC01010872.1:497268-580626 GCA_009823505.1 Rhizomys pruinosus
AAGAGGAAAGAAATGTGAGAAAGACACACAGAAGAGGGAAAAACCCCAGGCGAGGGATTGGAAAAATATAGAGTAAAAAGTCCATTCTAGCCAAACTCTTGTAGGATAAACCAGTGCCCAAGTAAAACCCAAGAGCTTCTTCACAGGCTTGGTAAAAAAAAAAAAGTCCTTAATTTCATTTGGAAAAACCAAAAGACCCCAATAGCCAAAACAACGAGTGAAAAGAAAACACAGGGGAGGTCTCGCATACCAGACATATCAAACTATACTACAGGGCTATAGTCATAAAAACAGCCTGGTACTGGCACAAACACACAGACCTGTTGGCCATGGAACAAACCAAAGATCCAAACTGAACAACATACAACTCAGTCAGCTTATATTTGACAAGGGGGCCAAGAACCAACAATGGAGAAAAGACAAGGCATTTTCAGTCAAGTGGGTGTGCAAAAACTGGATTACCACTTGTTGAGAGGAATGAAAGTAAACCCTACCTCGCCCTGTAAAAAAGTCAACTCCAGGTGGACAAAGACCATCAATGTGAAACCCAAACCTGAAGGCGATAGAAGAAAAATTGGCAGCAGACTAAAAACATAGGCATAGGAAAAGATTCCTAATCAGACAGCAGCTGCACAAGAATTAAGGTTGACAATTGACAAATGGGACCTCATTAAACTCAAAAGCTTCTGTACATCAAAAGAAACAATCAAGGAAGTGAAGAGAAATCCCACAGAGTGGGAGGAAACCTTCACTGCAGAAACATCTGACAAAGCATTGATTTCCAGAATATATAAACTACTCAAAAAACAAAAAAGAAAGAAAACAAATGACCCACTCAATAGATGGAGCAAAGAGCTGAACAGAGACTTCACAAGTGAGGAATTAGAGATGACTGAAAACACCTTAAGAAGTGTTAACATCACTAATAATTTTCACAACCGTGTGTGTGTGTGTGTGTGTGAATACATGATGGCAACTGTGATGAACAGTTCCTCTGTGAAGGACCAGCAGTGTCAACTACTCAGCTCTTACAGAAGGGCTTTGCTCTGTTATCAGCTGTGATCCGTCAAGATGGAGAAGGGCTTCTTTAAAATAGTTCAAAAGCCTGACAACATATTCCCAAAAATTTGGGTTTAACTGGTTAGACATTTCATCTGTGTGATGGCATATTTTACATTAGAAGGGTCATTCAAAAGGAATTCAGGAAGACTACCTTTAACTTTGAAAAGCAATAAAAGTATAATCTAAGAAATCTCCAAAGATTTTAATAAAAAACTAGGGCTATCAAATAAGACCTAATGTTTGTACTGTGCACAGATATCAGCTTTCATGTGTCTTTGTTTTGGGGTGTGGGGAGGGTTTCGTTATACAGCCTGGATTGGTCTCAAATTCCTGATTCTCTCATGTCTGGTGCTGGGATGCTGTGATCACAGGGTGCACCACCATCCAGCCTTCTTCCATAAATCTGATCCTTCATGATCTCACTAACTCTGGACTACTTCATTGCCTTTACTTCATTTTATAATTTTCACAAACGTGTGTGTGTGTGTGTGTGTGAACAAATATACTGTGAAGAACAAATGTATCCAACTATCCTTTCCATCTGAAAGTTCCTTTGCTGTAGATTCCATTTCTTTTCTCATTTCCTTTCCTTACCTTTCTTCTGTGCAAACGTTTTATGGGTATGTATATGAGCATACTGTCCATCTAATTAGTCACTCATGGATGGGCTACATATATTTTATCCAAAATGCTTGGGACCAAACCATTTTAGATTTCAACTTTACTTTGGAATATATACACAGACTAGCTCCAAAGTTATCAACCTCTAATCAACATTAATATAAATTATGGGTTATGTACATTCATAATTTGAAAATCTAAATCTAAAATGTTGCAAAAATCTGAAACTTTTTTTTTTTTTTTTGTCTTTTTGAGACAAGGTCTCCCTGGAGCCTCAGGCTGTCCTGGAACTCACTCTGTAGACCAGGCTGGCCTTGAACTCACAAAGATCCGCCTGCCTCTGCCTCCCGAGTGCTAGGATTAAAGGCGTGCGCCACCACGCCTGGCTAAATCTGAAACTTTTAAAATAACATGTAAGTATTCAGACCAGATTTTTAGATTTCGAGAGTTTAGCCTGTAGAGAAAAAGTGGTCCAACACATTTACATGGGGTTCCAATCCCCCACCACTAATGTGATTAAAGCTCCAACCTCTCTGTGGAGGAAAATGTAAATATATAGAAACTTCTGCACTGCACTTCAGTTGCCTTACTTTTATCTTACCTGACTATATATACTTCAGTAACTACTGAGAGGAGGATGAGCTTGCTTTGTCTTACACCAATAGTTAGAGAACAGTATTTGGTTTCCTAGCATAAGATGCATCTCACAAGACATCAAGATTGCCTATAGAGAACGCCCTTACCTTTATGAGAGGATTCTGACTTGGAGAAGTGGTGTGGGGCACAGTGCTGGTCTTTAGAATGGGTGTAGTCCAGATCCTCAGCTTCTGTCATGCCAGGTGCTGGTGGTCTAAAGGAGGACGGAGTTTAGAGAGGACTAAGGGACAGCTCCAATTCCATTTCTCACTGACTACGTGGAAAAAGCATTTTTCTATAGAAATTGAAATCCAAAATGCTTTCAAATTCTCACTTTATTTCTTGGACATCTGTATGTCTTTGAATAAATTATTTTACCCTATTATTCTGGCTTTTTGATGTACATAATTCACTGAAAAAATATTTTCTCAACACTTAATATGTGTGGGGCATTGTGACACAAGCAAATATGAATGAAGTATGGTTTCCTTTACTTCATTTTGTCAGGTGTTAGCAAGAAAGAAGTCAAGAACGAGATGAATAAATTAATAAAACAAAGAGAAGAAAACAAAGAGTTAGGCCACTTTAGAGAAGGAGCACACTCCCATTGTCCACTAGGTGGCAGAGTAGCTCTTAAAACAGTTCCACCTCTAACACTTTAACTCAAGGTAAAACAAAATATCATGAAAAGAGAATTCTTTTATTTTAGATGCTTTATTATTTACTTATTTGAATATAAATTTCTGAAAACACTTAGCATTGATGAAAATTTTAATAGAAATCCATTTCTTTGTTTCATGTTCCCAAAGTCAAATTTTGCTTTAAAGCATAGAACAAGATGAGGTTAATACTTGTCAAATATATAACCACTTTACAGGATATTTTATATAATTGTGAAATATAAGTACTCTGAGGATTATAAAATTAGCTCCAGTTTGGTTCATAATTGGCTCTGTAATATACAAACTGAAATTTCTCCATCTATCCCTAGAAATAAGTCTCTTTCTGGCACCTGAAAGGGTCAAAAGGAATGTTAACTTGTGTATACAGCAGACTGCACCTATCTCAAGTAATCTACAACACAAGTCTCCATGGCAGCACGAACATACAAAGACAGAACAAGGTTAGATGAGGTTAGTGACTTGTCCAAGTCCACATACTTATTAAGTACAGAGACGACACAGTTATTAAGAACAGAATTAAAAGAACTCCAAAGCCAGTTCTCTGAGCAAAACGGTGATACACAAGTGTATTTGTCATCAGAAAGCACAGTGTCCGCAAACAGGATGTGTGTCTATATACTTTCATGTGGAAGCAATCAGGGAAGATCTGTGCTCTTTGTAGGCCTGAGACTAAACAGAACAACACAGCAAGAGAACTAAAAGCCTCTTAGAGTGATTTGCTTCTCCCTGTACCTTAAATTTTCAAGTACTATATGAAAATCTTATGTTTTCATCCATACTATATACATACAAATAATTTAAGCATAGTAAATATAGTAGTGCTTTCACCTTAAACCATTTGCTCCCAAATATTAAATGATTTTCTTTCACTGTTGACTGACATCAATAACACCTTAGAAAGTAATAGAAAATTTGGCAGGAAGAACTGAGACAAAACCATCTGACTCTAGGACTTAGCTGCACAGGGCAAGTGACCAAGGATGAGATTCAAGTCCAGGACAAGAACTTGAGGGCCCACTGTGGCAGAATGCATTCTTTACTCCCTCATTAACCTCACCAAGGGCCTCAAATCAAATGACAGCTCTGGCTACCCTGACAAGGACAAGCAGTTCATGCCTAGAACTGACTCACTTCTCTTGTTGTGATGCTCTGTTCAGTTCTAGGCTATACAGTTGTAGACTATATAGTTCTAGGCTATACCTTGACTTGCTGCTTCCAGGTATCCTATTGAATTATTTTGTTGCAAGGGAGAAGGTTGTTTTAAAGTTAACAGTATCTATAGTTAAAACTATAAAACCTCTTATTAATTAAGAGTTTGTTTTGATGGTATTAGAATTCCCTGTCCCCTACTGTTCTCCTGAAATGACTTACATCTTTAAATTACTGATATCTCTAAATGTTCTTCAGAGCTCACTTCGAAAATCAACCTCTTCAGGAAATTTGCCTGGACACCCAAAGCAGGTGAAGTGTCTCCTTATGCCTGGACACCCAGAGCAGGTGAAGTGTCTCCTTATGCTTTTAGATACCCCATGTTTTCTTGCCCATACCCAGGAACAGTCATGACAGTGATTTGGATGATTAGTTAGGTAATAACTTCATAGAAGGATGAAAAATTCATTCTTAGGGACTGTGCTTGTCTTAGCACTGTGTAATTATCAGGGTGTCCAATAAAATGATCAAGAGAAATAAAATTGACATTCATTTAAATGTGCTAGAAACCTAAGGAGGTATGTAAAATCTTGAGGCTTTTCTATGGTAAAAATGCAACTAAAATACCAAAGGACATTTTCACTGTAAAATCCTATAGTTAAATACCTTGCTTTGTTTTGTTTTTCTTTTCTTAGACAAGTTCTTCTACAGGCCAGCTTCCAACTCAACTTCCATTGCACCACCATGCCTGTCTAAAGTTCTTAGAACTTGGGCAATACAACATTTTACAGTTATGAAGATTAGAATTAATTCAGATTATTAAGTAGTCCCTGAGGGGGGAGGCAGGCTTATAATGGAGAAAGAAATTAGAATTTTGACCATGGATGTTCGACATGAGAATGCATGTCGCCCTCTTCTGCTACACTGATGCATTATTATACAACATGACCTTGGGAGCTTTGTGTTCTCCACTCAAGCTAAGTCTTTTTATACAAATAGCTAATAAACCTTCCCATCATGGTTAAATGTGAAAGAGGAAACCACAGGCTGTAAGCAGAAAGCACACACTACGGAAATAAATGTTTCACAGAATCATCACTCATCTCTGTTCTGCCAGATATATAAACTTCCAGTAATTAATATTTAAAAATAAGTATTCCTGGGCTGGAGAGATGCAGCGGTTAAGAGCGCTGACTGCTCTTGCAGAGGACCCGGGTTCGATCCCCAGCACCCACATGGTGGCTGAGAACTGTCTTTAACTCCAGTTCCAGGGGAATCTGACACCCTCTTCTGACCTCCACAGCATTGCATGACACAGGTGCACAAACCTACATGCAAACAGTACTTCATATACATAAAAAATAAAAAAATTAAAATTTTTAAAAAGGAGTCTAAAAAATAAAAAGTATTCCTTTCGGGTTAAGCAAGATTTAAGAGGCTGAGCAGAGTGATGTAAACATTCAGGAGGCTGAGACAGGTGGATCTCTGTGAGTTCTAAGCCAGCCTGGATCACACAGTGAAGCCCTGTCTCCAAAGACAAACAACAAAATGATTTCATTCATTTCTAATGGCCATTCTGTAATACAAGATCACTTAATTTTCCACTTTCAATATGCCAAATATTCTTTTATATTTTTTATATTGAAGTTTCTGAATAATACTAGTAATCATTAAATGGTTCTACATGTAAGATTGTACCTATTTATATTCTGGAAATTTGTTTTCAATTTCAGTAAGCCTTTTAAAACAGCCAACTCAAAGTGTTCTATTATATCTGCTGTCAAAGTTATTAGAATTCAAAAGAGTAGAAGGACTTTGAAGACTGGAAAAAATCCAAATCTAAAAATGACTTGAATTCATTTGGCTAAAACTGAATAAATAGGTATGTTTACCACCCGAGAACAGATTGTTTTCTTATTTTACTTGGATGCTGTGGGAATGTACAGAAATATATCTTTCTAAATGTTTTGCATATGCTTAAGCAAAAGCTGAAAGCAACAGATTTTACATAGACTGTATTACTAGTGTCTCCTCAGAGTAATACAAACCAGATGACATTTTCTGAAAGATATTTATCTTTTGAAAGAGAAAAGAGTTTAAAAATAAACATATTTTAAAACATTTTTGCATGTATGCATGGTGTGTCTGTGCATGAGTGTTCGCATTTCTGTGGCTCCAATGTGTGTATACAAGTACACACATACATATAGGCCTGTGTGGCCTGCTGCTGCTGCTGCTGGGTATTTCCCTTTGTTTCTCTTCTCTTTCTTCACTGCCACTTCTTGCTGAACCAGGGCACAACAACTGTGGTGGTTGAGAGCCAGCTGGCCTCAGGGCCCCACTTCTCCTTCCCGCACACTGGGACTGCAGGTGGCTGCCAAATCTGCTGTGCGTTCACATAGGTTCTAAGGGTCTGAATGCTGGTCCTTACACTTGTGTGCCAAGCACTTTGTCTAATAAGCCAATCCAAAGGCCAATAATTTTAATAAGTATTAGTAGCCAGGATCAAAATTTGAAGTTTTAATAATTTAGAGATTTTGAATTATTACATTTAATGTAAAAAAATTTTTTTTGGAGACAGAGTCTTTTGTTTCCCAGATCCTAGGCTGGCCTTGAACTCACTATGTTGTCAAGGGTGAACTTGAGTTTCTGATCCTCCTTCCACAATGCTAAGATTATACACCGCCATGCCCAGTTAATGCTGTGCTTGGGATTAAACCCACGGTCTCATGCACGCTAGGCAAATGTTTCTACAAATTGAGCTCTAGCCACAGCTCCTATTTTTTTTTTTTCCTTTTTTAATTCAATAACTGTAATGGATACACAAACACATGAAATTAGAACAAATGTGCTGGGTAACGTGGTTCAATACATGTGTGCCGACTGATGTCTGAATCAGAATAACCACATCTATCTCCTCATTTATCATTCTCCAGAGTGAAAACTCTCCCAATACTCCATCTACCTTTTTTTTGTTTTCTTTTGTCTTTTTCGAGTCAGGGTCTCCCTGCAGCCCCAGCTGTCCTGGAACTCACTCTGTAGACCAGGCTGGTCTTGAACTCACAAAGATCCACCTTCCTTTGCCTCCTGAGTGCTAGGATTAAAGGCATGCACCACCTGGCCCGGCTTTCCATCTCCCTTTTTGAAATGCATACTTTATGACCGTTATTAACAGTCACTCTGCTGCTAAACATAACACCAAAACTTCTTGTTCCTATTTAACTACCAATTGATTTCCATCCCTGTTCTTCCCCTCATGCTCTGCTTTCCCCAGCCATCCTTTAGGATTCAGTATTTTCTCTTAATATTTAATCAAATAGTCCTTCAAGACAGTATCCATAAAGAAAAAAGAGCTACCTTCCCCAAACTTAAATATTGAAGATGAAAGGTGGAAAGAAAGCAGTTCTAAATAAGTAGGAGTGTGTGAGAAAGTCGGAATGAACACAGCACAGGCAGCTACTTGATCTAGAGAGACAGTAAATCTACAAGGCGAATAATTGCCTAGGACACTGAGACTCAACAGAGAGAAATGAATTTGTTTAAATAGCATGCATACACCAGTGTGACCATGAACAAACCCAACAAAACTTCAAATATTTCTTTCCTGTATGTGTGATGCATGTGCAGCTGTGTCTATGTGCGGGATGTCTGTGTGTGCGTATCTGTGTGTGTCTGTGTGTATGTCTGTGTGCATGTGTCTGTGTGTGTGTCTGTGTGTCTGTGTGTGACTGTGTGCATGTGTCTGTGTGTGTCTGCATGTGTGTCTGTGTATGTGTCTGTGTGCGTGTGTCTGTGTGACTGTATGTATGTGTGTGTGCATGTATCTGTGTGTGTGTGTGTGTGTGTGCGTGCGCGTGCAAACAGAGGCAAAAGCAAGATGTTGGGATATTTCTATTGGTCTCCCACTTACTTTTTAAGAAACAGTCTCTCTGAAACCTGAAACTTGTTTCAGCTAGGCTGGATCGTCAGTGAGCTTTCAGAATCAACCTGTCTTCTCTGCCATTGATGCTGGGGTTACAAGCATGAGCAGTCAAGCCCTGCTCGTGAGTGGGTGATAGCAGTTACAACTCAGGTCTTCTTGCTTCACAGTAAGTGCTCTATCCACTGAGCCATCTCATCAGCCCCCAACCAAACTTTAAAACCTGAGATTTTATTTAGAAAATAGTTAATCTCGCCAGGCATGGTGCCATAGGCCTTTAATCCTAGCACTCGAAGGCAGGCGTATCTTTGTGAGTTCAAGGCCAGCCTGGTCTACAGAGTGAGTTCTAGGACAGCTGGGGCTACAAAAAGAAAAAAGAAAAGAAAATAGTTAATCTCATTTCTTCTAGACTGAGGGCATAAATTTAGTAAATGTAAAGATAAGAAGTGGTCCTAAAAAAGCAACACCTCTAATACAGCTCAGTTTCTACTGAGTATTCCTTATGTGATTCATGCAATCCAATTAAGACTAGAAATAAGATTTGAGAATAACCCTTAACACCTGACCCTATACAATTGTAGATTTTTGGCTCTCCGCTTGAGAGAATGGTCTTCTCAGACAACTGATACGTCCTTACCCCAAAGTCAACTTCCTTATTCTCCTTTTCAGGTGTCACCTTACCTTGATGGCCTGTCAATCTTAGAGCGGTAAGCTTCATCACTCTCTTTTGATTTTGAGTGTGCTGACTTAGTTCCTGTTCCTTTTGACTGTGGACAGAAAACACAATACTAATGAAAGGGAAAGATGAAAATATATATCCCACATCAAGCTTTGAGTTTTAGGTTATACTTAGTTAAGTAACATAAAATATTTATAAAATACAGTCACCCAGTCAAAAAACATTAGAAATACAATGTTCTAATCAAAGTTTCCAGTGTAGCGAGATGCGCACTTTCTCAGACATGCTCAGCCTTGAATCAGGATCAGAACTGCATCTGAGAGACGGATCACAGCTACAACTGCACTGACTGATTATGCCCAAAACACAGTCAGTGGATTCTGGGTTTGGGCTCTGGAATCATTTGTGTGTACATCTGACTTAGGGTTGGTAATTTCCCACCTGACCAAGAAAAACATCCAAGTCAACTTTTCCAAGGTTCTGAACCAGGCCCAGGGCTAGAATACAGAAACTGCAAAAGCTAGGTCATTTGCTAGCCAATGTGGTCAATGCTCTCTGTCTTTTATGATTTCTAATCCATTAAAAAACCAACTAAACAAAAAACTATCATTCTTAACTATCAAGGAATCTGAATAATTGGCAAAAGCATTCGAGGATCCTTAATGAAAATGAAATATATTGTAAGAATTTTTGAATTTCTAAAGATGGGAGAGACAAATGCACATAACATGGAAATGATAAATGCATTTTTTTTTTTATTTTTTTTTTTTTTGGTCTTTTCGAGACAGGGTCTCCCTGTAGCCCCAGCTGTCCTGGAACTCACTCTGGAGACCAGGCTGGCCTTGAACTCACAAAGATCCGCCTGCCTCTGCCTCCCAAGTGCTAGGATTAAAGGCGTGCGCCACCACGCCCGGCGATAAATGCATTTTTAAAAGTAGTACCCGGCAATTAAGCAAATAGAATAATAATTATGACTATGGTTTCAAGGTCTTTAGCCTCAAAACCATTACTGAGAGTGTGAGGCAAGAGCAGAAAAGCAGAGGAGGAATTTGAGAAAGCCCAGTGCTACAACCAGGCATGTAACGGAAACACACTGTAGGCTGCATGGCCTATAAAAAATTCTGTCAGTACCTTTGGATGAATTATATTCCTCCTCGTATGCTCTTCTACACAACATGGCCATGCATTTGCTAGCTGTCTAATTTGTCGTCTTCTCTTAATAACATACTATTAGCCAAAAAAATCCTTGTGTTTCCATGTAGGCCCAGAGTGGTGCCTTACATACAACTACTGTTAATAAATCAAACTTGCATCCAATATATGCAACAGATTACAGTAGAATGAATTTCAGTTATATCTCTTCTTGCCAACTATTTCTGATTAAGAAAGGGAAAGAGAATAGTCTAGGGTCCTGATCAAGAGTTTTGGTATTGTGACATAAGCAATGATTGTCAAGGACAGTTAAAGATTTGTCAGTTTTCCATAGATTGAGGTAAGTCACATGAAAAGGAATCAGGTATGCAATAGAGAAGAATGGAGACACAATGATAAAGTAAAGCAAAAGCAGGTTACCGTGATCATTCAGAAAGCAGGTGAAAAATCTGCACTTTCTTGCACCTGAATCTCAGTCTTAAACAGACTCAATTTCCAATTTTGGCAGTAAATTCATTTTTTTTTTTTTTTTATTTTATGTTTATGAGTGTTTTGCCTGCATGTGACCACATATGTTCAATACCCACAGAGGTCAGAAGAGGGCACTAGATCTCCTGGCACTACAGTTATGGACTTGTTAGCTGCTGTGTGGGTGCTAGGAATCAAACCACTAAGCCATCTCGAATCCCATCAGTAACCTGTAAGGTAGTGATTTTTCAACAATCCAGTGACTTTTTCTATAAAAAAAAAAAAACTGTGGCAAATTAGATTCACATATCTAATACAGACAATTTGCATATCTGAAACATATTTATAAAGCCATCCTAAAAGCAAAGCGTTCTATATTCACTTCTACCCATATTACCTTCCACTCAAGGTCATGCTTTCTTTTATCAAAAGACAACTTTTCTCGCTCTCTGGCTTTCTTGTATGCCTTCTTTTCTTCAGCCATTAGAAGGCGAGCAATTTCCTTAAAAAAGATGCAACCAGTATCATTAATGGGTTGTGGCTGGAAAACTATTAGGATATTTCCAAACAATGTAGATTAGCTAATAAACAAGGCCTGACCTCATCCTGAGCCACTTGAGCTGCTCGCAAGTCCACATGAGTAGCCTGTGAACAAGAAAACACAACACATAATTGGACTTTGTACAAAATAAGTTGGAATTTGAAATTAGTTGTATTAGCATCCTTGAAGTTTATGATCAGTGGCTATGCTTACACCAGCCAGAATGGGTGATTTCTGGAGAACAGCTACAACCTGTTAGAGCAGAGATTAAAATGTGGTGTTCCACTGCTAATGCCTATCCATAAGTACAACTGGATGTAAACGGGGTCCTTTGTCCAGTTGGGATACATTCCTATACCCTGAGTAAATGACTGCAGACAGGAGCAGACCCTACAGACAGTACTAAACCCTATACAGATGCTGTTTTTCCTTAGATACATACTCTTGGTAGTTTAATTTACAAATTAGTCACAGTAAGAGATCAATAACCACAATAAAAGAAGAAACTAACAATTAAAAGTTGTTTATTTTTACTTTCTTGATTTTCCATTTAATTTTCTGGCATATTTCCTCACAGATAACCAAAACTATATAATGGGAACTGTGAGTAACAAGGCTATTATTCCACCCTACTCCCACTGACTTGATTTCCTACCCTTACAAAAGATACCAGTTTCTGGGGCTGGAGAGATGGCTCGGCAGTTAAGTGCACCGACTGCTCTTGCAGAGGACCCGGGTTCGATTCCCAGCACCCACATGGCTGCTAAGAACCATCTTTGACACCAGTTCCAGGGGGATCCAATGCCCTCTTCTGACCTCTGCGGCATTGCACGACAGGGGTGCACCAACCTACATGCAGACAGTACTCATATGCATAAAAATTAATTTTAAAAAAGTGAATTAAAAAAAGATACCAGTTTCTCATGTGAAATGCCTATAATATCTATTATATAATCCTTATGTTGCAACTGTGACTCAGCTCCTACACAACCCAATTCACTTGAACTTTTGCTTTATTATGAACTCACCAAAAGTTCTTCTTCTTGTAGTTTTCGGGCAATTTCAGCATCATACCAATCCTGACCCCTGTGGGTCCCTCGAGCTGGAGTGGAGACAGCTTCTTTCATTAATCTTGACTTCATTCCTAGAAAAGACTCAGCGCAGTAAGGCAGATGAGACTGTTTTCTGAAAAGCTGCAAATTCTAAGATAAAGATGCTCTCCTTTAACATCTAATGCTGACGATACTGCCTCCAGTGTAGAATGCAGTGCCGGTGCACACAATTCAAACATTTTGACAAAGTTACCCTCTTCAACCTGCCTGCCAAAAACTCTTTTCACATAGCTTCGACAGCAGAAAACCATGCAAGAAACTGCAAGGGAAGAAAGCCTTCAAATCAGGCCATGGAAAGAGAAAAACGAGCCACTGAATATAAACAATTTACAGAAATGAAGTTCTAGAATCTGAGCTTCGATGTGGCTGAGCTGACAGAAGGCATCTTCCAGCTGCTGAAGGTGCCCATCTTCCTGCAGTGCCATCTCCTGCTAGTGAGGTGAGAACGTATATATTCAAACATGCCCTTTTATGGCCTCTGTGAACATAAACCACCTGCTCTAGATCTTCCTACAGCTTTCACCCATCTGCTAATGCCATTATTAAATTTTAGAGAAAAGATCAGAGAGCACAATGACCTCAGAATTCTATTCTTCTGGGGAAAAAGGAACACAGAAGACTAGGTGACAAGCTATTTCAAAACTGCAAATACTTCCCTTTTTAAATTACAATTAGTCAACAGTGTGAACATATTATACCCAGAAACAATACACAATTTTAATCCAATCAGTAAGATCAGTCATCTAGTATTATAGCCATTGGTAAATGGGCACTGAAGGGGAATCAAATTTACACCTGTTAGACAATCTTTGGTAACCACCATCACATATTAGAATCACATCTAAGTGCATTAGCAATATTGAAGTTTTTGCCCCGACTCCAGATGCTCACATTTGAGTAGAGAGGGTTAGCTGTTTGTACTCAAGTCTGTTTTATGCCTTTCTGATTTATTCTCATTTCTCAGTAAGCACTGGGACCATCAATTTAGAGCATCATGACATCAAAATAAGCATCTTTCAACATTTTTAGTAGAATGCGCCTCACCACACTTGATTCACTAGCTATTAACAAAAAAGCATGAATGAAAAGAAAGCAAATGAACAGCACTTTGGTTACCTTGTTGTCACAAGTTGACTGTCATAAGCTGTCATAGTTAATTTCTGTTAACTTGACAGAGACCTAGAAATACCCATTGAGGAGGGAATCTCCTCTGAGGGCTTTCCTTCATCAGACCGGCCTATGGCCATATTTGTGGGGCATTTTCTTGACTGCTGATTGATCTGTGAAGGCATAGCCCACTAGGGCCAGTGCCAACCCTAGGCAGGTGGGCCTGGGTTGGATAATATCTGAGCAAGCCAGGGGAAGGAAACCAGGAAGCTGCCTTCCTCTGCTTCCATTCCTGCCTCCCGGTTCTTGCCTTGATTTCCCTAGATGACAGACTTAGCCTGTCAGGTGAAATGAACCCTTCCTTCCTCCTGCTGCTTTTGGTCAGCGTTTTAATTACAGCAACAAAGAAGCAAACCAGGAGGATACCTGTCAGGTCTACTTGTGTAGACCTCTAACTTAATACTGTGGGAAACCAGGAGGATACCTGTCAGGTCTACTTGTGTAGACCTCCAACTTAATACTGTGGGAAACCAGGACGATACCTGTCAGGTCTACTTGTGTAGACCTCCAACTTAATATTGTAGCAAACTCAAAATCCAGACTCCCAGGAATGTCTACCTTATCATAAAAATGGCGAGAAATCCTGCCTTTCTTAATTTACCCTTTCCAGGTCCTCTGTGCTTAGGATACCTCAAACCATCTATGGACCTTCATATCCTGTGCTGGTCTTGGCTGGTTTACCACAGATCTCTGACTGGTTTTGGATATTCCCAAGATCATTTATAAATGAAAAATACACTTCCATGAATTATGAAAGACATTTTATGGAAAATAACTGAAATTAATTAGGGAACTTGATGCTGGGGGAGGTCAGCAGGCACAGAGACTCCTATACCATACTCTATGGATAGCCCACAGTCTGCTGGAAGGTAACAGAATACAGTTCCAGTTATCCATCTAGTGAGATGTTAGGAGTGGATGCTCTCAGCATCAACCTTCACTGGTAGACCCTTCTATTCTATATGATGGAATAAACCAAGAAAGTACTTAAGTTCTAATTTAACAGTCATAGTGAGTTGACATAAGTCATAAGAACTACTATCAGTTAAAAAATGAATATAATTTCATTAATAAAAGTCAGAATTGGAGGTAATTCCTCTTTCAGGCTCAAATACAGAGATGAATGCAGATTACTTAAATCCGTGTTATATCAGTGGAATCTGAAGTTCCTATTACACAGAGACTCCCAGTCTGTGACACTGGCTTTCTAGACCAGCAGCCAGCTCGTCTATATAGTGCCCTCCATACCTGAGGTGATGAGAGGCTTTGTAACAAAAGGAATCATACTCGACCAAGGAAAGCTGTCATTATAAATACATGGATGCCTTCAAAAGTTTGCTGGTGCTGTTTTTATACAGGGTCTTACTATGTAACACCTCCCCTGCCTGGCCTGAAACTCCTTATGTAGACCAGGGTGGCCTTGAACTCAGAGATCCACCTGCTTCTGTCTTCCAAGAATTAAAGGCATGTGCCAGCCAACATGACCAGCCATAGAAGTTTTCGTCTTTCTTAAACCAAACCAAACCAAACCAAAACAGTGAAATGGAGGAAACAGAATGGCTGCTTAGATGTTAGCACTCCAAATAGAATCTAGAAACCAGATGAGCCATGTTTCAATAATTCATTCTTCCTTGTCTATCTCGGTGCTCCTTTCTTTTTCTTTATGTGTGGTAAGGAAGACAGCCATGCTAGCAAGTGTTTTGCCACTGAGCAACACTCCCAGTTTCCATAGATTTTATTTTTATTTTTATTTTTTAATTTTTTTTTTATTTCTGTATGTGTATGAATGTACTGTCTGCCTGCAAGTCTGTGCACCCATGACGTGCAATGCCGCGGAGGTCAGAAGAGGGTGTCGGATTCCCCTGGAACTGGAGTTCTCCTGGAATTGGAGTTTCAGATGGTTCTTGGCCGCCATGTGGGTGCTGGGGATCGAACCCGGGTCCTCTTCAAGAGCGTCGGCGCTCTTAACTGCTAGGCCATCTCTCCAGCCCCTCCATAGATTTTAAACCTAATTCTTAACTTGTGTTTTCTATTTAGCATCCTACAATGTGAGTGTCCAAACACCTCCTAAAATGAACACAATTATGGCATTATCTTTAAATAAGATAAATACAGGGGCAGGGTATGGAGACTTCTAAAGATAAGTGAGAGAGGGTCTCATTATTCCAGCTGTTCTAGAACTCACTATATACATCAAGCTGGACTTGAACTTACAGTGATCCTTCTGTTCTTATCGCCAAAGTGCTGAGATTCCAGTCATGTACTACTACACTGCATCTGAGATAATTTTTTTTCAATAGCAAAAGCAGACATCAGTATCTAGTTATTATTATATCTTAATGTAAACCTCTGACCCATTCCAAGAAGGTTGAAAAAAATCAACCAGGGCTCAGGAAGATGAAAATTTTAAAGCAAGCGGAATATAAACTAAAACACTGAGCCATATTGCTCTCTTAAACCCTGTGCTAACAAACTACACATTTCCCTGTAACCCGGTACTGGAGCCTGGAACTCATGCCTCCAAACTCCTAAAACATAACTAAAAGCCCCAGAAGTTAACCATCCCTCAGAGCATATTATAACAGGTTCACCAAGTAAGAAACACAGTGGCCAGGGGCTAAAGAGATCGCTAAGTGATTAAGAGCACTGGCTGCTTTTGCAAAGGACCCAAGGTTTCATTCTCAAAGCCCACATGGTGGCTAACAACCTTCCATAACTCCAGTTCCAGGGGATCCAACACCCTCTTCCTCCACAGGCAGTCCACGACATGGTGCACTTACATACATGCATGTAATATACTCATACATAAAATAGAAATAAAAAAATTGAACAAAAAGAAATGTAGAAATAAATCAATGGAATCAGCATCCCCTCTCTACCCCTCCAACCTCTGGAACCCAGTGTGTCTACATCTGGTTACAGTGTAACTTACTCATACGCCTACTTAGATAATGACAATACAGTTCTCTCTAGTCTCCCACTGTTTTTTTTTTTTTTTTCGTTTGTCTCATTTACATAGTGAATCCAACCAATAATGGAAGTGTTTATGTATAAAACTTTTAATATACCATCCACTAACCCTCTATAAGGTGTGTATCCACATTACTAACCCTCAAACTCAGATTCTGGCATAAGACTCAAATCAACAATATAGGTAGTATGGCTTGCTAAAGTGGATTTCAATTTTTCTCATAAGCAAGTCTTATAACGAGATAATAGGCAAGCCAACAGAATTAGAATGAAACTGCAACCTAGAAACCAGTTTTGCAACCACGAGTAGAATGTGATTACAACCTGGCAAGTTCCTCCTCCTTTCCCAGTAACTCCTCATCTCTGTATAACTCAGTAAGAACTGAATGAACCTAGAAGATGATTACGGCCTATTAAGGTTCCAAATAACATGGTGCTAAGTCAGTGCTAGGGCCACATGAAGATCTCCCTCAGCAGGTTCCAGACAATACAGAGAGCCTTGCTGTGCCCATGGTGGACTTCAGAGTTAAGTTTCAAGGATACTTAATGGTTCTTTCATTCCTTTAAATTTTTTAATTGAATTTTGTGCATTTCATATAATATATTTTGCTCATATTTATAACCCCTAGTCTGCTCCCCTGTTATTGTCCCCCCCCTCCCCCAACCCCTACTGGTTTTAAAATACTTTATCTCAAACTTGGCCTATCAAGCCAAATTTGTGTTCCCAAATGTCCTTCGGTGTAAGTCTATCCTCTGGAACCTGCTTAACCTATCTGGAGTCATACTGTTAAAGAAAACCAACTCTCCTTCTCCCGACAGTTATCAGTTCCTCATCTAAGGTTTTTACTTTTTAAATCCATCTCATTTTTTCGTTTTTGTTGTTGTTGCATGTATATGTATGCATCATATGTGTAAGCACGTGCCAGTGTGTGCAGACATATACACATGTGTTTATGGACACCCACAGTTGATATCAGGTGTCTTCCTTCATCCCTATCCACCTTGTTAACTGAGGCAGGGGCTCTTGCTGAACTCAGAGCTCACCATTTCCATCTAGTCTGCCTATCCAGCTTGCCCCAGGATCTGCTGTCTTTGCCTCCTGAATACTGGGTCATAGATGGCTACTAAGCCTGCCTTTTATGTGGGCTCTAGGAACTTAAAATTCTGGTCCTCACTCCAGTGCATCAAGCACTTCATCTACTGAACCATCTCCCCAATACTTATCTTCCTTATTTCTTTATATGCATTGAGAATTTACCTATATTGGCATTTAGAACAACAATTACAGAAATGCAGAAAGTTAGAACATAAAAAGTAACTTAAAATTAAACTTTAATTTTCCAAGTACCACTTATAGGTATAAACATGTTCAAACTGACCCAGAAATTTGCATTTTCAGGAAATAATGATCTGACACCCATAATCTGAAAACAATCTAAAGAGCCTGCCTCATGACACAATGCCTCATGTCACAGTGAGAAAGATGAGGTCTCTAATCAAGTACTTCTAGTCCTGTTCGCTGGCAAACAGCTGAGTCACTTATGACCATACCATTTAGGTTCACTGACATAAAACCAGAACTGCAGAAGTTCTGAATTTGTTAGCACAGTATGTGCTGCAAGGTCTTGGCAAAGGCATCAACGCATCTGGCAGGGACACCTCTACTTGCAACCTGGACCTGGAGGAACGCTTCAAGGACTCAGTAAATTCTTATAGGAAGAGCTCATACAACATGGACCTGGAGGAATGCTTCAAGGACTCATATTCTTATAGGAAGAGCTCATACAACCTGGACCTGGAGGAACGCTTCAAGGACTCAGTATATTCTTATAGGAAGAGCTCATACAACCTGGACCTGGAGGAATGCTTCAAGGACTCAGTATATTCTTATAGGAACAGCTCATACAACCTGGACCTGAAGGAACACTTCAAGGACTCAGTATATTCTTATAGGAAGAGCTCATACAACATGGACCCGGAGGAATGCTTCAAGGTCTCAGTATATTCTTATAGGAAGAGCTCATACAACTTGGACCCGGAGGAACACTTCGAGGACTCAGTATATTCTTATAGGAAGAGCTCATACAACTTGGACCTGGAGGAACGCTTCAAGGACTCATATTCTTATAGGAACAGCTCATACAACCTGGACCTGGAGGAACGCTTCGAGGACTCAGTATATTCTTATAGGAAGAGCTCATACAACATGTGGCTTCAAGAATTGTGTGAAGGGCATGAATTTAAATGAGACAGGAAGAAAGGTTGCTTAAGATGCTTAAGGCTGGGCATGGTGCCCCATGCCTTTAATCCTAGCACTGGGAAGCAGACGCAGGCAGATCTCTGTGAGTTCAAGGCCACCCTGGTGTGCAGAGTGAGTTCTAGGCCAGCTGAGGCTACAGGGAGACCCTGTCTCAAAAAGATAAAAAAAAAAAAAAGCTTATTAAGTTCATTGGTTACAGAGATACATCTATGATACTAGGACTTCCAAGAGGACTACCTTCCATTACCTGTGTTCTGGTGGTGGTAAAGCTCTTCATTCACTGAGAAGGGAGGACGCCTAGGCCTACACCTCCTTTCTCGGTGCTCGCCTTGCCCACGGCCCCTCCCATACACAGTTTCCTTACAGGGAAGTCCTGTCTTCTGTGAGAACTTGGGTGAAAGTCGGTCGTGGTGTTGGGACTGTTTTTCCCAATTCCGAGTTTGATGGCAACTGTTAGTTTCCCGGTCATCAGAGTCCGTGCTCAGAAATACGTCGCCATTGATCTTCGGAAGGGGAGGTTTCCGGAGCCTCTCCTGACCCGGCTGTTTCCTTTCATGCTGTTTCCTGGCAGTCTGGGCCTCGCCGCTCCCTGGGCCCCAGCTGGAGGCAGACACGACTCTCTCTGAGGAGCAGTGTTCTTCCAACTCTTCCAAGCTCTCCCGAGTGTGCCTTGTTTTCTCCTTCCTTTGCTTCACTGTCTTCTCATCACTCTGGAGTCTACAAGACCTTGAATATCCAGAACCCAATTCCCTGGCCCTCCTTGACCTTGGCTGGTCTGAGTGGAGCCAGAGGGATGTAAAAAATAAAAATGCATAACAATGAGAATATGAATTCATACAGAGGAAAGTCAGGGCCCAATATAACATATTTCTAAAAATAGATAAAACTGCTTTTCAATCTTATAAATTGAGACATGAGATAAATGCTTGCTGGAATAGTCCATGCATACAGAGCCAAAAGGAAAAAGAGAAAAATTAAGTGAAATGATTTGAATCTGATCATGATTAGGAAGAATTTACAGAGTACTTTCATATTTGCCAATAACAAAAGTTACAGTCATTAAACATTATAATTATTAAAATTAATTTGCAGCTAGCAGGTTTAAAAATAGTGGTTGTGAAGTCTTATAAATTGGGGAAAATAAAGCTTTGTGATTTCAGACATAGATTTCCAAATATTCTCATTGAAGTGATAATAAGGCACAATAATTATTGCTAATTTCTTCTTAAAGGACTAGTCCACAGATCCCTATCACCTATGTAGCCAAAGAAAGCTTCCCAGCCAGTGCTGGAATGACCCCATCACACAGTTCAGTGTGGAAGAAGGGGAAAGTAGAGGACAATTCTCTTCCTTGTTTTAGTGGAAACTTAATAAGTTAAAAATGCTCTATGAAATACATTAAAAGGGGCCATTTTCTAAATTTATTTCAAAAACATTCCTATCTTCTTTAAATTAAAATAAAGTATATACTACAAATACAAGTTCAGGATTTAATACAACTTCAGAACACTACATTTGTGTGCACTTTTGCAGGGTCTCATTAGGCATTATATTAAGAACATAAGAAAGCAAATCAATATGCATTTTATAAGAAACATGCTAATTTTAACAATTCTAAAGCATTTACTACACTTTGAAAGTAATAAAAAGAAATTCTAATTATATGGAAAGATGCTAAGATAGCTAAGCTATATTCCGTGCTTCTGATGAGAAAAACCACCTTCTGATGAGAAAAACAAGAAAGGGAGCATAAGCAGGCAATTTTAAGGGTTTTATGTTTCATTGGTTGGGTTGATAGGGTAATTTGATAAGAAAGGATGGAGCACAGGGAGCTACATGCTAAATCCAATGCTGACAAGACAGCTTCGACTCAACATCCTCAAACTTTCCTTTTATATTTTCAGAAGGAAATTTCCTTCAAAGGTAAGTCTAGATCAAAATCTTTCTTCTAAACAGGGATTTCTCAAAGGATTTTTCTCCATTATTTATGGTCTAATTTATATTTGATAGGAAACTAAAAGTGAAACAATAATTTCTACAAAATAAAAATCTGTTGCTTCAAGTTTTTTAAATTTTAACTCTATCTTCAAAACACAGAAAGAACTGACTGCATTAGTAAATTGATGTAATACTGACCAGTTATGAAATGATGACCACATTCACTGAAGAATGGTTTGTAGTGTCAATACCAGTGTGTGCTCAGAGATGTATGAGTAAAGGCTACTTTTAAGCCCAGAGCAAACACAAAAGGCTTTGTTTGAGTTTATGGGGCTATGAGTTTTTAAATTGGTTTTTATTAATTAGCTTTTAGTAGTTTACTTTCTATAGTTTGCCGATGCAGATATCTTTAAATCTGGGTAGTAAAGATAACAGTGAGGGATTTTGATGGATTCCTTCCAGCCCCTTCTGGCTGTAGACTGAGACTTGAATGTGTCTCAAGACAAAGTTATTTGGCAAATATAATTCACTTCTTCATCAGCAATCTGTGTTGTGTGAGTGTGTGTGTGTGTGTATACACATATGCATATATCTATATTTTAAATGTGTGCCTCCATGTTTGTCATTCAAAATAAGAATTTGTTTACACAAAGTATACATAACTTATACATGTATATAAAAATAGTACTTTAAACTCTAAATTTTATAAGCTATTCACCAAATTACATTATCTAATGTTTTCAAAATCTATATGAAAGATAAATTTTTATAATTTTATTTTATAGATGAGAAAAAAAGCTTAGAAAATTCACAGTAAAAAAGTTTGTTAAAGCTTTAATTGTCCTAATGAATGGCGGACAGAACTTAAATAAGAGTCTTCAAAGGCTATGGTTTAAAAAAAAAAAATCACAAGTATGACTATGACACAAGGCAAGTGGTTTTGAAAGAAAAACATGGATTCACATATGAATAACAGGCCATTTTTCAATGGACACATCTAGCAAATGTTTTGGATAATTCGAATTTATAACCCATAGTTAATCATTTTGAAAATTTATTAAAGCTTATATAAAGAAAAAGCTGAAAAGACAATCATGATGATATACTGTGATTATTATGTAACTAAAGCAAAAATCAGAATATATAAGAAGACAGAGAAGTACAATCGAAGAATTTACAGATGTGTTGGGAAAGAACCATTGCACAGAATATAAAGACTGCACTGTGAACACAAGGCAGTGTGGGATGGCAGCACATGTAGGCTTGGCGCCACAGCTGACCCAATCACCTGCATGTCCCTTTCTGGGTCCATCCCATGCACTGAGGTGGCACGGTGATAACATGGAGGTCTGACATTGGCCACTGAGGTGGCACGTGATAACATGGCGGTCTGACATTGGCTACTGAGAGGTGATGTCATGCAATGTGAGGGCTGCCTGTTCCAACCCTATGTGGCTGGTCACCTGCAATAATAAAGAGGATTTTCCTATAAGCTTTGCTACCTGACAGAGATCTCTGGGGTATTACTGCAAGATCAATCATGGAACTATTAATCTTTCAGCGAGCTTTTTACCTCATGAAATCGGGGGGGGGGGTGGCTCCTCCGATTGTTTGGGCGGTCCCGAAGGCCACCAGCCTCCAGTGGCCAGATTTGTCCATGCACGGGGGCTGCAGAAGCCAACAGCTTTCCTGCTAGGTTTGACTGTGAAGCCCGTTAGCTTCATGGCTGTGTGCAGAGGCCACGGGCCGCAGGCACAGGGTGTGGCCGTGGAGTTATGAACCTTACAAGGCCGCCAGAAGGCCAACAGAGTCCTGGATATCTAGCCCTTACGACTGCAGGGATGTACGACATTTACCACAAGGTGAATTATAATATAGTCTATAAAATTCAACTTGATCCAACTCAAAGGCACATAAATATTGTGTGTACAGCAACATATAATTTCCCACTAATCCTGCTGAGGGAAAATACACACCAGTGACTGTACACACACGTTCTGGTGGTCAACATTCCTATTCCTCATGACGCTCTCAACACCTCCAAAACCAAGTGTGGATGGCATGTTCTACAAGATTACAGAGCAATTAAAATATTTTATTTTAGATGTTCCTGAAAAACCACGTGGTTTTAATATAGTCTACTACCCTAAAGGTGGCAGGGCATTAGCACTGTAATCCAGAACGCAGCGCCAGTAAGCTACAATGAACATTTTAGTTAGTACTTTGCTATCCTAACGTTGTTTAGACTTAAAAGTTTAAAACAGTTTTTTAATTACGTGAACATGCTTCCAACATATCCCACTGTCACCAAAAGCTATATTTCTAAGATTTTAATTGAAGATAAGGAATAATAACTCTTTACATTCTTATCTCTGTTAGATGGGAAGAACTATTTTTTTCCTTTGTGAGTGATCTATAACTTCATCAGGTAAATGAACATGGGGAAGAAGGTTTTTAGAAGAGGTGAGCATATGGAGTTGGGCTCTAACCAACTTAGGTACAAGAGTAACTTTATAAAAGAAAACGTGACTTGGAAGATTATGCTCAAACTACAACAGACCTCCCATCTATACATAAATTCCTTCTGTTCTCTTCAAACACACCCTTATCTTCTGTGGTGGAATTATAGAAAAGCAGTTGATAACCTGTTCTCAAGGCATTCTGGATCTCTGAGGTTGAAATTTTGTTTCCTAGGCTGTCTTTATGTTATATTCACAGGTAACCTTCAAAGTACTTCACTAAATAATGACCCACGGGATTAGAGGAATTCTCTTTCACTTGACAAATCTTTGAAAAGGACTCAACTATGCTTGCAAATAGTAATTTCCCAACATACTTTTGAGATCACCACCACCACCACAACTCACAGAGCCACCAGCACCACCACCACCACCCTGAAAAGCAGGCACTAGAGAGGCGAAATTCCGAAAGGACTGCTTTCCTTCAGAAATTATTCTACATGGTAATCAAATGTTAAACAATGCATCTACACCAAAACAGTGAATCTCAGTTTACTACTGTTGGTTATTGGCAGGTAAAGAAGGATTGAAGAGAACTTTTTTTACCCAGTGACTGATGCATGATGTACCTTCTTATTCAGACCTCTGTAATCAAACAGCTCTGCTCAGACTTTGTCAAGAAAAAGGCAGAGTCTAGAGAAACCATTTTCCATGCCACATATTCTGTAACTACAAGTGCACAGAAGAATGCTCAAGAGTTACAAAACCATACCCAAGTTCTAAAAGTCAAACAATGGCTTTCATACAAATAAAGAATATATTAATTCATAAAAATCAATTTTTCTCAAAAATCAAATAGAACTCTGCCACAAATCTAAATGTCCCCAGCGTCTGGCAGTAAGAGACATGTCCCTAGATCTCTCAGGTGACTTTATGGACCAAATTAAGAGGGACTCCTGTGGTTGAGGCTAAGGACAGAGTAGGTCATGATACAGGCACTAGTTGTTACCTCCATCTTCATAACAGTGATGTTTTCCATGAACATTGCCTCCAGAGAACTCTGAAATGTGCTTCTTTCTCTTTTTTTCTTCTTGTAGCTCCTTTTCTTGCAAAAGCCGGGCTATGTCCTATAACAATAAACAGGAAGAAAAGCAAGTCTCACCAGAGAATGAATACACTTTCCACAGTGGAATTCTAGTTTCTACCACAAGCTCTGCAAGGCTCTGTCCATGGCTTTCCAGACTGCCATGCATTTATCTCATGCTATCCAAATCCATAGACACACAGAGACACAGACACATACACAGAGACACATACAGAGACACAGACACACACACAGAGACACATACAGACACAGACACACACACACAGAGACACAGACACAGAGACACACAAAGACACAGACACACACACAGACACACACAAAGACACAGATACACACACAGAGACACACACAGAGACACAGACACACACAGAGACACACACGCAGAGACACAGACACACACAGACACAGACACAGAGACAGAGACACACAGAGACACAGAGATACAGACACAAAGGCACACAGACACAGACACACACACGCGCGTGCGCGCGCGCACACACACACACACACACACACACACAAAACTGTTCAGCAGGAGGGACAAATAATCTAGAAAAGCAAGGCAGATTTTATTTTCTCCCTAATTAAAATTTAAAGCTAGCTAAATCTAAAGAGACTCAAATCAAGTACTGCCTAAAGCCATTTCTACAGCAGAACTGTAAAGCATGTATTCTGGGTCCCAAGTGGATGATTTGGAATGGGAAGTATATCGCAAGCTAAAAAACTTTATAAACTGCCCTTGTAATTTAATTATAAAAATACTGACTTCAATTTAGTTTTTCAGGGAGCACCATTATGTTAGCAGAAAACAATGTCTTACTGATTTCATCACCAGGCCAGTTCTGAGCAGGTGCTAGGGACTCTAATTCTATTCTCAAAAGATCACCATCCTTTTATGAAAGCAAAGATGTGTACAAATAACCAAAATAAAATTAACACTGCAAATACATCGAAACTGGTTAAAATGCTTATGAGTACAGAAGAATGAATATTATTTCTGCTTAAAGGGATTTAATACAAGACTTGGCATTGTGCTAGCTTTTAAACAAAGCATTGGATTTCAATAGGCAAAGTGCTGAGACACAGCATGAGCAAGGCTGGAAAGGTGTGAACAGGCATCAGGAACAGACAACAGCTCAATTAGAACATAAAATGTGGGTCCCGCAGAGAAATGGGTGGATATAAAGAGTCTAGGGCTGGGTCCCAGCAGTCCTCACAGGAATCTCAGGGGGTCTGTGCTCCACACCATAGAAGGACCTGAAGGGTTGTTACTAAGATTCAGAGCTTAGACAGACAGTTTCTGAATGTGTGGATTCTGTCCATGCATGCCCCAGATAAAAGCATGCAAGTTTTTTGTGTTCTGGAGAGAAGCTGCTTATGCTAACCATCTTAAAGCTATTAGCAACATGGCAACAGAACTAATGGTACAAGTAATGATAAAACACAGGGAATTTGAGATAATTCTTTATAATAAGGAAAACAAGTAGGGCTTAGATCTTAAGATGCACATTTTAAGCAAAAGAATATACTAAGACTGCAAAATAACTCCAAAATTCACTTGAGTGCACCAGAATTTTTCACATATGTAAAGAAACAAGATAGATGGTAAAGCTAGGTAAACAACTTCTATGAATTCTACAGACTAAAGACTAGCAGATCTCCAGGAATCCTTCAGATCCTTGGCACCAGATTGGGACTGCTGTGACATCCAGCTTCATGGACCAAGTAACTGCCAGGCTCTCGGACCCTCCAGTGTGGTACAGACACTGTTAAACTGCTCAGACACTATTCTGTAAATCATTAGAGAACCCTGTATGATACAGAGGGTGAACAATCCAATCACAAAGTCACATGTTCTTATCTCCTTAAAAATCATTTTAATACATCTGTGTATGTTTACCAGATGCCAACACTAGTGCCAGAGTCACTGCCACTGATGCCTTACAGAGCAACATATGAATCATGCCACTGATGCCTTACAGAGCGACACATGGATCAGGGTCAGGGAGAAGATGGGAGAGAAGAGCTTGCACTGCTTACACTATCAACTATTGCACTGAATTCGCCAAAATCCTCTACTGCTGACTGCAGAAGCAGAAAGAAATACAAACATCTTCCTGAATTATGTCATTCATGAAGCACCCCAAGTAGCATTTTCCTAAGTGCTGTGCTTTACAATAAACAAAACTGCTGCTGCCAAAACTGAGGAAAAAAAAAAATACAAAGGAAAATTATCAGGTCCAACTGCCAACAAAAATTACAGAACTACTCTCTAGAGACCTTATAATTGCTTTCCTGCTGTTGAATTTAGTACTCATTAAAACATAGCAATAAGCTAGCCAGGCTTGGTGACACACGCCTTTAATCCTAGCACTTGGGAGGCAGAGGCAGGCGGATCTTTGTGAGTTCAAGGCCAGCCTAGTCTACAGAGTGAATTCCAGGACAGCTGGGGCTACAGGGAGACCCTGTCTCGAAAAGACCAAAAAAAATGTTTTTTTAAAAAATTTCCATGATAGTGTCATGTTGATGTTTCTGGCAGCTGCTTCAAGTGGCAGGAATTCCAGGTCTTCCCACTTGATAGGGCTTACTATTGAAATCCTCTCTCTGTGTAAGAGAGATACTCATTTCCAAGAGGATACTATTCTGTACTTTCCTGCCTACTTTGAGGATACTATTTGTTGAGGCATTGAAGTAGGTTTTTGTTCAATGTAGTTGTGATTTATTTTATTTTTGCTATTTGGTTTAGTGTGTAAATAAGTAGGAATGCATTACTTAAATTCAGTAAGTATTTTCAGAGTTAGAGAAAACTGAAGACATGCTGAAAATGAGGTATAGTAAAGGTATTGATATTAGTAGCTACTGGGGAAAGTTTCCTGGTAGAACAGTTATTTAAACATATTTTGAGGTTGAAAATATGGTTGTTTAATCTCCTTCCATGAAGCCTTCTCCATTCATTTATTTATTNACTGTTACATATATATATATATATATATATATATACATATACATTTATATTCATTACACACTCACACACACACAGCGCCCATTATTGGTGCTCTTATGGACATATGTTTAGGGATGACCACTTGGGACTGGATAACCAATCAGGGAGCATATCCTGAGAGAAGACTGATTCTCCTTCCGTCAGCATCCAAGGCCTCCCTGTAGCTCTTCTTTGATGGGGCTGTGTGAAACCGCACCCTCCACACTGGCACACTGACTAGTGTTATCAATATACAGGTCTTCTTTGGGCAACCATATTCTGGAAATTTCACGAGGATAATTTCTCTATCCTATCTAGAATATCCATTCTAGGAGCAGGCATCCTGGTCCTCTGGCTCTTAAACTGTCTAGACAACCTCTTTCATAATATTCCCTAAGCCTTGGGTGTAGAGGTTGCATTGTATTATCAATCAGGACTAAGCAGGACATGGTTGCTTATTCTCTGCATTTTGATTAGCTGTGAAACTTTGAAATAGTCTATTGCAAAAAAAAAAAAAAAAAAAGCTGCTTTGTTGAGTGTCAAGAGCTACACTTATCTGTAAATATCAGGATAAGTATTTACAATATAGTAAGGAGCCTGGCATGGACACATGGACACACACACACACACTCACATTTTTAAGGTTAAATAATTTTTTTTTAATGTTATTTGTTTTTGTATGTGTATGAATGTACTTTCCGCATGTAGGTCTGTGCACCCGTGTCGTGCAATTCCACGGAGGTCAGAAGAGGGTCTCGGATTCCCCTGGAACTGGAATTCTCCTGGAACTGTAGTTACAGACGGTTCTCAGCCGCCATGTGGGTGCTGGGGATCGAACCTGGGTCCTCTGCAAGAGCAGTTGGTGCTCTTAACCGCTAGGCTATCTAGGTTAAATAATTTTTTAACTGAAGTTTTGTGCATTTCATACAACATTTTTTAATCAAATTTAGACCTATTCCCTCTTCCTTGCCCCCCACCCCACCAGAGCTCATGCATTCTACCATACATGTCTGTCTTGTTTGTTTTGTCTTTTCAACTTTTTTCTTTTGAGACGGTGTCTCCTTATAAGCCCAGGTGGCCTGGAACTCACTCTGTAGACCAAGCTGGCCTTGAACTTGGAGATCCACCTGCCTCTACCTCCCAAATGCTAGGATTAAAGGTGTGCGCCACCACAGCCCGGCTTAAAGATGGTTCCCCAAATTAAGTCCAGTAAGCACATGTCCTGTCTTGATCTCCCTGTACTGGCCTCCATGATATAGCCCAGGTAGTCCAACAATGGCAGTCTATATTCTGATGAGGCAGAAATCCCCTTAGCTACTTAGTCCACAGCTGGGTATCTCAGCAGTCCCCATTTGGCACTGAAGGTTTGGAGGATTCTTGGAGAGACATGAGTCTTCAGTCTATATTGGAAGGTTAAAAAGCTGTGTCTCATGTCTTTGAGGAGTGCCAAAAGCAGAGGCAGCTACAGAGTAGATGCACTTGACAGTAAGAATTGAAGACAAGCCAAACAACAGTGCTCTCTCTTTTTTCTTTTTGTCTTTTTACTAAGATCTCAAGTTTTATGTCTGCAGTACAGTTTCTCTAATCTTACTGATTATTTCTGGTTGTACTTTTGATGCTTAAGGCCACACAGTTAGCCCAGATTAACCACGGTTTCTGTTTTCTTGAGGTCAGCTGAGGATCTGGTCCTCAGGCGTCTCGAGGGGTTTTGGGGGGGAGGAGGGTGGGAGCCCCTTGCTCCTTTCAGCTTTTCATTTACCAGTTCCATCCACTCGAGAAAAAAATCAGATTTGCTAGACCAGGCTTCCTTTTCTAAAGCATGAACAGACTTTCCTCTGATAAAGAGATTTTTGTCCTTAAGTCCATTACATGATTTAATACATTGACACATATATGTTGAACCATCCTTTTACCTATGGAATAAAGACAACTGCATCATTGTGGACATCTTTTTGATATATGCCTGAATGCAAATTTTAAGAATTTTATTGAGAATGTTTGATCTATGTTCATCAGAGATAGTGGCCTGTCATGTTCTTTTTCTGTTTTCTCTTTACCTATTTTTGGTGTAAGAGTAATAATGGCGTCATGAAAGGAGGTTGTAGGGCTGGAGAGATGGCCTAGTGGTTAAGAGCGCTGACTGCTCTTGCAGAAGACCCAGGTTCGACCCCCAGCACCCACAAGGCGGCTGAGGAGCCGTCTTTAACTCCATTTCCAGGGGAATCTGACACCCTCTTCTGACCTCCGAGGCATTGCACGACACAGGTGCACCAACCTACATGCAGACAGTACATTCGTACACATAATAAAATAAAAAAAGGAGGTTGTAAAGTGTGGTCTCTCTTCTACCATTGAGTAATTTAAGCAGTACTGACTGTAATCCTTATTTAAAAGTTTGATAAAATCCTGCTTTGAATCCATGTGTGCCTGGGTTTTTGGCTGTTTTGTCTTTAACCAGGAAGGCTGGACATGACTGCTTCCATCTCCTTATTCGTTACGGGTATGTTGAAGCTGCTCATCTTTTCTTAGTTTAACTTGGGTGGTTCAGTTGAGTCGAACAATGTCTCCATTTCCTTTGTGTTTTCTAATTTGTTGAGTATAGATGTTTGCAGCCCCTTACAACGTTCTGCATTTCTGTCGTATCTGCAACAATGTTTCTCTGCTCAGGTTTGATTCGGGTTTCTTCTTTCTTTTGGTTAATCAGACTAAGGGTCTGTGGATCTTGTTTACTCCTCAACCATCTTGTAGATTTGTTTCTATTGTATTGCCTTCTGCTCTAATTTTTTTTCCCCATACACTGGAATTGGGTTGGGTTTTTTTTCCGTCCTTGAACACCATCAGTTGTGTCTGTGCTTTCTGAATTTTCTATGTAGGTACTCAGAGCTACAAATCTCCTTCTTGGGATCACTTTTAATGTGTTGTTTTCATTCTCATGTAATTTGAGGAATTTTAAATTTCCACTCTTGATTTCTTTACTGAGTACTCTGTTATTTAAGCTCTGTAAATTCATGTAATTGCTAGAGATTCTTTTTGCTATTGTTTCTTAGCTTTATTGCATTGTGGTCAATAGGACAATTATTTCCATTTTTCTATATTTGTTGAGATTTATTTTGTGTCTCAGTATGTGGTCTATTTTAGAGAATTTTCAATAGGTTTCTGAGTAAAATGTATATTCTTGGGTGTTTGGGTGGAATATTTGTAGGTGTCTGTTAGGTCCATTTGTTGCATGTGTCATTTCATTCCAATGTTTCTGTTTATTTTTCATTCAGAGGATGTATCTATTGCAGAAAATGGGGTCTTGAAATTACTGAGTTGATGTATGTCTTGAAGTCTAGTAAGACACATTTATGAATGAGTACACAAGAGGTTGGTGTATGTATGTTTAGGAATGCAATGGTTTCAAGGTTAACTGTTCCCTTGGTCAGAATAAAGTATCCTTTTTATCTTTTCTGCTTCATCTTAGTTTGAAGACTATTTTTCCAGGTGTTAGGACAGCAATGCCTTCTTTTCTGATCTCGTTTGCTTCAAACACTTTTTTCCATCATTTTACTCTAAAGTGGTGCCTATTCTTGAAAGTATAGTGAGTTTCTTTCTATTAGGTAAGAAAATGATGGATTTTGTTTCAACTAACCTTTGTCTTTTAATTGGGTAGTTGAAACCATCAATGTTTAAAGTTATTAGTGAAAAACATGCTTATTACTGTCATTTTATTTTGGTTTGAGATCTTTGTTTTTTGTTTCAGTGATCATAGCTTTCATTTGTTTTCTTTCTGTAGCCTCTTGGTTAAATTTATCCCTCTTTTCAGTCCATAGTATTGTGTCCAGTATCCTCTGTAGGGATGGTTTGGTGGTATTTTTTTTTTTTAAGCTTGCTTATATCATGGAGTTTTTCTTTCTTCTTCAACTATAGTCTTGCTAGGTAAAGTAGTCCAGGTTGGCATATGTGATCTTTTAGAACACAGGATGCACTATTTCAGGCTTATATAGCTTGAAAAGTTAGCTGTTATTCTGATAGGTTTCCTTTATATTGTGGTTTTTCTCTTGTAGTTTCCAATTCCCTCTCTTTTACACACACACACACACACACACACACACACACACACACACATATATATGAATGGAAGTCTGCTTTTGTTTTTGTTGTTATTCTAGTTTGGTTGATTTCAGGTCAGGTATGAAGAATTAGTCACCCATTTGGAGTCTCACTGTTGATTTTTGCTTGGAGGAACAAGGAAGATTCCAGGTTGGTTTTGTCCATTACATAGACAATCACAGATAGGCCAGTGTGGACACTGTGCAGGTGTGCCAAAGGTCTCTAACTTACCAGGCTGGGCTATATCAGGAGAAGTGTGACCCAACCTAGTCCAGGGAGTTGGGAGAAGGTGGCACAAAGGGTAAGCTTAGCTTACCTGGTGAGTTAACTCACCAGATTCGTCCAAAGCACAGAGTGAGCAACCGAGATAGATAGGTCCAAGTATGTGGAGATGGCAGTGGGTGTCGTAGATAGGTCCAGGTATGTGGAGATGGCAGTGGGTGTCTGAGATAGGTCCAGGTATGTGGAGATGGCAGTGGGTGTCCTAGAGAGGGTTCTGTATAACTTGCCAGCAGTCTAGAGCACAATCTGAGCAACCTAATTTAAGTCCTGGTATATCCATATGTAACTCTTTAAAATGAATATGGGGTTAAGGTTTATCTCAGTGGTAAATCCATAGGTTCAATCCCTAACACTGTCAAAAAATAAAAGATAAAATAAAAATGCCTATTAACATATTTTTTAAATTGGATAAAATAGAACTTTTAAGTTTCTGTAATCCAGGATTTTACGGTTTTATTTTATGACTTTTTTTTTTTTAATTTTAAAAGTGAATCTTGGGACTGGAGCAATGGCTCAGCAGTTAAGAGCATCAATTGCTCTTGCAGAGGACCCAGGTTTGATTCCTAGCACCCACACGGTGGCTAAGAACTGTCTATAAGCCAAAAAAAAAGTTAAAAAATCTTGTGGAATTAATGGTCTATATAACAATATGGGCAAAGAAATCTTAAACTTTTTAAAAGAGAGACCTAATTAGGTTTTAACTTGTCAGGTAGACTTGGGGCAAATCTATGTTAGATGACCTGGTAAGGGTGCTAATCAGAATGGGAGTCTGCCGTCATCCCCATCTACTATCATCCCCATCTACTATCATCCCCATCTACTATCATCCCCATCTACTATCATCCCCATCTACTATCATCCCCATCTACTATCATTCCCATATATCATCCCCATCTATCATTCCCATCTACTCCCTGGTGAGAGCAGACTGAGGAGCAGGTGTGAGACATTTAGGTCTGATGGTCTTCAATGGGCGCCACAGGGAGCCTACACCCTGTTCTCTGCTAGGGAACACTACTGACTCATGTATATAAGATTGATATCAGGATTATTTCCCCCTAAAGTTTTCACCTGTGCCCTACAACAGCCATGGGTTTCAAAAGCACAAAATCTTGAAATTAAAAATGAAAATAAATCTGAAAATATGATTTTCAAATAACTGTCATAAATGGGGGCAGTGAGAGGAGGAAAACTACTGAGAGCACTGCTGGGCTGCTTCAAGACTTCTCACAAGGGATCTCATGGCAGTGTAAGGACCACAAGTTATCGTGTAAATCCAGAAAAAGAGAACAGAAACTCCACAGACGTAAAAGCCTCCAGAGACTGGGGTAGGAGACGGAGACTCTTCTCACCTCAACCTCTGCCCTACTGCTCTACGGCTCACACAGCTGGGGTAGGAGATGGAGACTCTTCTCAACTCAACCCCCGCCCTACTGCTCTACGGCTCACATGGCTAGGGTAGGAGATGGAGACTCTTCTCAACTCAACCCCCGCCCTACTGCTCTACGGCTCACACGGCTAGGGTAGGAGATGGAGACTCTTCTCAACTCAACCCCCGCCCTACTGCTCTATGGCTCACACGGCTAGGGTAGGAGATGGAGACTCTTCTCAGCTCAACCCCCACCCTACTGCTCTACGGCTCACACGGCTAGGGTAGGAGATGGAGACTCTTCTCAACTCAACCCCGGCCCTACTGCTCTACAGCTCACACAGCTGGGGTAGGAGATGGAGACTCTTCTCAGCTCAACCCCTGCCTACTGCTCTACAGCTCACACAGCTGGGGTAGGAGATGGAGACTCTTCTCAGCTCAACCCCCGCCCTACTGCTCTACAGCTCACACAGCTGGGGTAGGAGATGGAGACTCTTCTCAGCTCAACCCCTGCCTACTGCTCTACAGCTCACACGGCTGGGGTAGGAGATGGAGACTCTTGTCAACTCAACCCCCGCCCTACTGCTCTACGGCTCACACGGCTAGGGTAGGAGATGGAGACTCTTCTCAGCTCAACCCCTGCCCTACTGCTCTATGGCTCACACGGCTGGGGTAGAAGATGGAGACTCTTCTCAGCTCAACCCCTGCCCTACTGCTCTACGGCTCACTAAGGAAGTTTAAAGTTTAAACACAGCTCAAGTTTTAATAACTAAAATGTAGTGCTATTTGAGCTAGTCTCTAAATTACAAATTTATACAAATATACTTTCATGAAATCCTAATCACTGAAGAGGGCTATAAATAAGAACACTGGATTTATTTTTAACATAATTTGGTTACTAAGTTTATCTCTGTAACAGTTCATATTATAGATGGCTTCCAACTGTTGGACCAGCACTATACTCTTACATTAACAGGTTTGACCACCCTGACCCTGAAATAGAAGTGAATCACACATATTTAGAACAAGTTTTTTTTTTTTGTCTTTTTGAAACAGGGTCTCCCTGTAGCCCCAGCTGACCAGGAACTCACTCTGTAGACCAAGCTGGCCTTGAACTCACAAAGATCCGCCTGCCTCTGCCTCCCAAGTGCTAGGATTAAAGGTGTGCGCCACCACGCCCGGCTAGAACAAGTTTTAAACAAACTAAAATATATATGTGTGTGGGTATGCCTGTGTCTACACACACACACACACACACTCTCTCTCTTTCTCTCTCTCTCTCTCTCTCATGTATAATCTCATAAATATACTGAGTTTAAAGAATAACTTAAAGAAACTAAAAATATATTTCTTGGCTTTATTTTAAAAACACCAAAAAAATGCTTATACTCTGATTGAAGAGAACTATCTCAGTCTAATCGAATTAATCCACTTGTCTTAATCACAAACCCTTCTAGTACAGTACACCCAAAGGCTACAAACCCATTCAATGGGGCACCTAGAGAGAAATTCAGCTTGCATATTTAAGACATAAGTTGTACTTGTTTTTCAAACAAAGAAAAGAAAAGCCTAAGGAAGAAAGAGAGAAGGCAAGAAGAGAAGGAGGAGGAAGTGGAGGGCAAGTCAGGGAGGGCAGGAAAGAAATGGGGAAATGAAGACTACAAAAGGTGTTAGTGGGGCAGAAACATGACAAGCATTTCCCTGCCTCTGCATTTCTGCATCTATCTTCCTGCCCTGTTATTTCTCTCCTAAATCTGCTCCCTGTTCACTCACTCACACACACACACACACACACACACACACACACACACACAATGGTGTTAAATTTTAACAAACCTGGAAATGCTGGTTCACCCACACAAAGCTATATAACTCCATTACTTCTGATAAAGAACACTGTTCAGAACATTATCTCTGATTTAAGAAGGGGCTTTGATCTTTAAAATCTAGTTCTTAAGGGAACAGAGGGGATAGACTTCTCAGGAGGGTTGACACCAAAATCTCTATAAATATTTTAGGTGAAAATCCGGGGAGGAATTTTCCACAGCCCCACAGATGAATGCCTTATTAACTAAGCAGAGTCACACACTGAAGAAAGAAGGGCAGTGGAAGAGTAAGGGAAATAAACCATGACCATTCGTGAGTAACTGGCAATGCTTTTCCAAATGCAGGCCAGGACACTCCACACTACTGTCCTACCTCTGAGGAGAGGTGTTGCGTCTATCACTGACAAACATGATTAACACAACTTCTGTTCCTTTACTACCGATCACATACTAGTCAACTACAAGTCCCATTTTCCTATAAAGAAAGAACATAATGGCTCACCACCCATCTTCTAAGGCATGAATTTGAGGGGTCAAAAAAATCTAAATGAAGTATTAACTCTAAAAACTGTTACCAAACCTCCATGATTATATTTCTCATTTCACTTTTTAACTCTGAGGAAGAGAAACAAATAGGTCAAAAAGTAGACAGTAAAAAAAGTAGACAGCTCATGAAAAAGACCCCTATCACACCACAGTGGAACATATTTAAATTGTTAAAATTTCCCCTAATTTTCCACGTTAACTATGTAAAGGAATCCAGACTGTTATAAGGGCCAGAAGGGGAAAACCACCTAGCTAAAAGCTAACACTACTGGCCGACTTTGGAATCTGAGGTTCTGCATACTTAACTGAGAAGATGAAAATCACACAGCTAACAGCCCAATTCTATAACCCATGTGTTTATTTGTGTTACAGTATATGTAATTTAAAAGCAGTCAGTCAGAACTAATTAGTATAAACATTTCCCTGCCTTTTTACTGCAATGTGGAATAAATCCTGTCTTTAAAACTTAGTTTCTTCCTCTGGAAAATGAAACTAATCACTATATTGCCTAATTTATGTAATATTATCAGGTTACATATTGTAACCAACATTCCTAAAATAAGGAATTTGGGTTTCATTTTCTATCCTGTGTTTTGCTGAACTGGGTGGTAGAAAACACAAGCAGCATTTCTAAGTCAAGTTATTCTTCTGTTATTTTTAAAATAAAGGCTTTCCTGTCTATAAAATACAATAGCTTCTTTCAGTGTGGTTTCATCTCACAACTAAAACATTTACTAGAAAGAGGCCACAGATCCTGTGGTGAGAGAAAGCCTCTTTTGTTACTAACAAGACAGAATCCTTATTTGCAGTTGCAATTATCAGATAATCATGGTTTATTTCTTGACAAACAAATAAATACACTCAGATGTCTCACACTCAATGGTCATTGAAAAGAAGTCTCAAGAGAACCAAGAGTGAGTCTGTCAGAAGAGCAGCACACACAGGCTAGTTTACTAATGACCCTGTTGGAAGAACAGTACACACAGGCCAGTTTACTAATGACCCTGTGGAAGAGCAGCACACACAGGCTAGTTTACTAATGACCCTGTTGGAAGAAAAGTACACATAGGCTACTTTACTAATGACCCTGACTTGATCTATTAAAAAGTGATCACACAGAGCTGGAGAGATGGCCTAGTGGTTAAGAGGGCGGAATGTTCTTGCAGAAGAACTGGGTTCGATCCCCAGCACCCACATGGCGGCTAAGAACCTCTGTAACTCCAATTCCAGGAGAACTCCAGTTCCAGGGGAATCTGAGACCCTCTTCTGACCTCCACGGCATTGCTCGACACAGGTAGACAGACCTACACACAGACAGTAAATTCATACACATACAAAATTAAAAAAAAAAAAAAACGTGATCACATGTGCTAGGCGTGGTGGCACACACCTTTAATCTTAGCACTTGGGAGGCAGAGACAGAGGCAGGCTGATCTTTGTGAATTCAAGGCCAGCCTGGTCTACAGAGTGAGTTCCAGGACAGCTGGGGCTACAGGGAGACCCTGTCTCAAAAAGACAAGACAAAAAAAAAAAAGTGTTCACATGTGTCAGTTAGCTTGGCACAGATCTACTTTATGTAATCATTACCAGAGCCTCCTGGAGCCATCAAAGATGTTTCTGGGTACGTAAAAAAATCAGATGGTCACTCTACTATTAAAATTTTCTTCAGTACCTGAAGTCAAAATGGCCAATAAGAGGTAGAAAGGAAGGGAAACAACAACAACAACAAATCAATGTAAACTAAAATTCTTTGTATATACAACTGAAAATATATAACACAAATAAAATATAGTTGACCATAAATTCATCTTCTCACAAACCAAGCACTACTGTTCATTTCAGTCAGTTCAGCTTTAAAAAACAATAAACTTAAAAAACACAAAAAATCAGGGCCAGGCGTAGTAGCACACACCTTTAATCCCAGAACTCAGGAGGCAGAGCCAGGCAGATCTCTGTGAATTCAAGGCCAGCGTTATCTACATAGTGAGTTCCAGGCCAGCTGGGACTAAAGGGAGACCCAATCTCAAAAAAAAAAAAAATAGAATAAAAACAAAAAAAAAAAAAATCTAAGAAGCAAATGGATTAGTTATACAAGTCAGAATACAAGGAAAAAGAATGAAAATAATGTCGGCTTCAGGCCTCTCACAGGAGCTAATGCCTTGCTGTAGCTTGGGTTCTAGTTCTCCAAAGCCACAACCCAAGGTACAGACACTTTTAGCACACTGAGGAATGCTACTCAGAACTTCAGAATGTGGCCTAATTGGAGATCTCAGTGAATACAATTAGAGAAGGTCATACTACTGGGTAAGACCGGGTCCTCACCAATCACTAGTTTCCTCATGAAGAGGCAGAGGCCAGGTAACAATGAAGAGGCTGAAGTAAGCATCTCAGAACAGTCCTCAACAGGAAGCATGACTGACAGCACCTGAATCCTGAATGTCTAACCTCTGTGACTGGGAAAGAATGGGTAAGTGTCATGTCAGGCCACCATACTTGAAGTAACTGGCTTCAGCAGTGCTATTCACATTTTATGTCACATTATCCATTACCATCTCTCAAGACTTCACCAGGAATACAAGCCATCAAGAGGCAATAAACAGTGTGGTCCACGTCTAACAATGGCTCAACTGCACTGTTCTCCAAATAAGGAGAAAGCCTGCACCATCCAGAAAGCCTGCACTGAACCAGTGGACACAAGGCTTTTGCTCCAGAGCTGAACCTCTTCCTTTGGAACATGACAGACTTTAACTAAGGTATACCTCATCCTTCTTCTCCTGAATGCGTCTTCTTTCTGCTTCAATAGCCAGCTTCTCCTGAATTTCCTGAGCAATTTCACAATCTTGTTGTTCCCTAAAAAAAAAGTAAAAATGATATAAAAAAGAACATAGAATACACAAGATAATTTTTCTTAGAACAAACACTTTACTGAATATTCACTATAAGCTGCTACAAATTTATTGCAATGTTATGGCAGTGACTCAAAGGCGTTGGTGCTGTCCAAGGTAGCTGCGAAGACTGAGAGCAACACGGAGCCCTGGCATCACACTCATCTAGCTTCTCTTACCCTGCTGTGTCATTTTACCCAATGGGGCCACACTACAGAAAGATACACAGAATTCCTACCGGGCTAAAACGTCCCGGAGATAATGCACACTGATATGAACTACAGAGAACATAGAAAAAGACTCTAAATAAGCTCGAGAAAACCTCAATTTTGTGGTCATAGACAGTAAGAGTATGATTTTGAATGTGTTTTTCTTTTTGTTTTTTGTCCTTTTGAGACAGGGCTTTCCTGTAGCCACAGCTGGCCTGGAACATGATATGCAGACCAGGCTGGCCTTGACTTACAGAGATCCACCCTGCCTCTGCCTCCTGAGTTTGAAATTTTTATAAATAAAAGTTTATCTGTATTATTATTATTTTTGGGGGGTCTTTTCGAGACAGGGTCTCCCTGTAGCCCCAGCTGTCCTGGAACTCCCTCTGTAGACCAGGCTGGCCTCGAACTCACAAAGATCTGCCTGCCTCTACCTCCTAAGTGCTAGGATTAAAGGCATGCGCCACCATGCCCAGCTATCTTTATTATTTTTAAGTTTAAAAAAAGAAGAAAAGACTTTGTATATAGCTTCCATTCCTAATAGAAGCTTCTCTGGGAAATGCCAGTATTCTCAACACTTGGGACATTAAGAAAACATGGTTGCTACCACAGTCCGTTTTTGGTTTCCTGCTTATTTGTGTCATTTGGCATTAGTGCACTCAACATTTTAAATAATACCTACCACAAACCAGATACAATGCTCAAGGCAAGGAAAAGAGCACAGCTTTCAACACTTTCAGGTGGGCAAAACCAAGGAAGTCATTTTAGTGAGAGAAAGAGCCCTTAAAACAGTACTTTTAAAACTGCAGTGTGGCCGGGCGTGGTGGCACACACTTTTAATCCTAGCACCTGGGAGGCAGAGGCAGGCAGATCTTTGTGAGTTCAAGGCCTGCCTGGTCCACAGAGCAAGTTCAGGACAGCTTGGAGGCTTACAGGGAGACCCTGTCTCGAAAAGACAAAAAAAAAAAAAAAAAAACTGCAGTGTCTACTGAAGTCAGACTCTCCCCAGAAATCCTGACAAAATTAGTCTCCTGGAAATACTACAAAGTTAGATTCACTGAGAAATCACTACAACCTAGCCTTTTGGTTTCAAAATATGAGAAGTTCATACAGTTCTAGAATGTGATAACTCTGAGAAGTTATCTCTTGTACAAAATCTGTCATCTGGGCTGGAGAGATGGCCTAGCGGTTAAGAACACCGACCGCTCTTGCAGAGGACCCGGGTTCGATCCCCAGCACCCACATAGTGGCGGAGAACCATCTGAAACTCCAATTCCAGGAGAACTCCAGTTCCAGGGGAATCCGACACCCTCTTCTGACCTCCGCGGCATTGCACGACATGGGTGCACAGACTTGCATGCAGACAGTACATTCATACACATACAGAAATAAATAAAAAAATTTAAAAAAAATCTGTCATCTAGGAAAGATGAATGAAAAACATGTTTAGAAATGTAAAAAAAATGCTAAAACAAAACTCCAATTATAATTTATATATGCATTCATCTGCTAAATAAACACATCCCCTCATTTTATATATGCATTCATCTGCTAAATAAATACATCCCCTCATTTTCCCTCCAAAAATGAACTCCAAATATTCCATGAATATTTGGACTTAGTTGTATATTCCATGTTCAATGTTAGTCTTCTATGTGAATGAGCCTGCATTTATGTATGTCACCACTTACATGCCTGGTACCCAGGGAGTCCAGAGGAAGGTGTCAGATATTCTGGAACTGCAGTTACAGGTGGCTATGACCTACCATTTTAGTGCTAGGAACTGAATCCAGATCCTCTGAAAGAGTCATAATTGTTCTGCTGAGCCATGCCTCCACCCCTTCACATCAGTCTTTAACAATTAGAAAGTATCAGCAGGACAACTTCTGTAAAGCAGTTAAAACCCAAATACTATATTCTAAGAAACTTGAGAATATCCATAACAGATGTGTGTCCATATGTACTAATGTATGTATATATAGGGTAGTAAAAAAATTTAAATAAAGGTTTTTGGGTTTTGTTCTGTTTTGTTTTTAAGAAAGTGTAAGGAAAATAATCACTACATGAAAAGTCTGTAGATCTGATTTTTGGTTCTGCCTCTAACCGTGATAACAATGAACCATGCTTTTTCATGCCACTTGATCAGAAAATAAGTTCTTACTTAATGGCTTTAATTACAAGTCAAATAAACTAAGATTCTTATCCACTCAAACCAAAGAAAATTAACAGAGTGATGACAAATGAGGAGAAAGGAGAACATGGCACAGAAAGATCATCACAATGAGGAGAAAGGAGGACATGTCACAGAAAGATCATCACAATGAGGGGAGAGGACAACATGGCACAGAAAGACCATCACAATGAGGAGAGAGGAGAACATGGCACAGAAAGATCATCACAATGAGGGGAGAGGAGAACATGGCACAGAAAGACCATCACAATGAGGGGAGAGGAGAACATGGCACAGAAAGACCATCACAATGAGGGGAGAGGAGAACATGGCACAGAAAGACCATCACAATGAGGGGAGAGGAGAACATGGCACAGAAAGACCATCACAATGAGGGGAGAGGAGAACATGGCACAGAAAGACCATCACAATGAGGGGAGAGGAGAACATGGCACAGAAAGACCATCACAATGAGGGGAGAGGAGAACATGGCACAGAAAGACCATCACAATGAGGGGAGAGGAGAACATGGCACAGAAAGACCATCACAATGAGGGGAGAGGAGAACATGGCACAGAAAGACCATCACAATGAGGGGAGAGGAGAACATGGCACAGAAAGACCATCACAATGAGGGGAGAGGAGAACATGGCACAGAAAGACCATCACAATGAGGGGAGAGGAGAACATGGCACAGAAAGACCATCACAATGAGGGGAGAGGAGAATATGGCACAGAAAGATCATCACAATGAGGGGAGAGGAGAACATGGCACAGAAAGACCATCACAATGAGGAGAGAGGAGAATATGGCACAGAAAGACCATCACAATGAGGAGAGAGGAGAATATGGCACAGAAAGATCATCACGATGAGGAGAGAGGAGAACATGGCACAGAAAGACCATCACAATGAGGGGAGAGGAGAACATGGCACAGAAAGACCATCACAATGCTAAGACCACAAATGATATAGGAGATGCAGTTCCTCATACAGAAAACACATAAGTGAAGTCAGTTGAGCTTCATGATTTCAAACTCCATTTCCAAGATGGGCCTGTTCTGTCACAATCAGCTAAATATACAGGCTCATGAAGAATACCACACGAGAAAAGAACAGAAAATACTGAAGCCCGTGTTGCAGAGGGATGCCTTAATACAGTGCCTGAATAGACAGCCTGACTCCAGGCATTGGTTAAAACCAAGGGTGAATCCTCTTGTTTCTTCTGAATTCTCTCAGAAATGCTCTCAGAAACAAAGGACTTGTTTGGCATTTACAGAAACAATAGATCCAGAGTTCTGAAAAGAAAAGTGGAGCTTGTCTTATCAGAGAAGAATTTTCCCTTTTTGATCTTACTAACCCAGAACACCATACAAAACCTCAAACAGAGGTAATCAATCTAGCCTGCTGTCTGCAAACCCTTGGGATAAACTGTCAAAGATATTTTCTGCTTTCAGCACTGACACCGCCCCCCCAACACACACACACACACACACACACACACACACACACACACACTATTCTAAGTCAGGAGCAAGGGAGGGTTATGAGGGATGAAAGCTCTATGTTTGGCTTACAAGTGGATCCTGAGCCTAGTAAGACTTACACTGTAAATTAGCTGAGATAGTTGTAAATGATCTCAAAAACATAAGAAGATCTTTGCTTACAAAGTTAGGTTAAGATTTCCATTGGAACAGAGAAATTCCCAGAAAGGTCATTCCTACAAGCTTGGCTCTGGACAGTAGCTCCAACACCAAAACTGAGCAAAAGGCACACATTCATTAAAATCAGAAGCATTCATCCTACATTCTGCCGGTTAGAAGAATACAAGAAGATGAAAGCCCCCTCTGTAACTTGTTCAAGAGTTCTAAAACCTTGGAGAGCCCTATGCAGAAATAACATGCTTCTCTCACCTAGGATTCAAAATCTATCACTCTGCTACTCGGTGCTTCCTAGAACATTCTGTGTCTTGAAAAGCAAGGAATTCAAGGAAAGCTGGAGTGGTCACACAGCACATAAGGATTTTGATCTCTAATATTTCATTGCATTTCCCCCAAACACACAGCAGGAGAGATTTTCTTTTCCCCTCCACTTTATTTGTACAACTTAGCCAAGAGAGGTCAACCAATCAGTGAAAAGCTATTGGGCTAAGAGTGCTCCTACCATGATTATCATGTCCCAGGGCAATGTCCAAAAACAGGGAGAATTTTCAAGAAAACAAAAACAAGAAGACTATTTGACAGCCACCATAGGATTTGTAATCCAAGCACAAAGAAAGGCAGTGTGGTCTCCCCCCCCCCCAGGTGCTGGCCCCCCAGACATCCTCCTACCAACCCCATGCCCCAGAGCCTCACAGATCTTTGTAGCGCTTCTGGAGTTGAGCTTGGGCTTTCAGATCTTCTTCTTGGAGCTGCTTAGCTACCTGGAGATCACGTTGGACCAAACGGTGCCGCTGAATGTTTGATGCCAAATGGTGTTCAACTAAGACAGAATGATTGGAGAGAGTTGTTTTAATGCTTTGGCTGGTTAATAATAAACCCTCAAGTAATCTAAGAAGAGTTTCACCATTAAAAAGATCTATATATCCAACCCTTCATTCTATGCTTTCAATACTATATAAAAGGTATCATAGGAATTTTCCATTGAATAAAAAAGAAAATCCAAAAGAATAAGTAATTTGTTTTGGGTCATATCATATAAAGTGGCAGTGCCAGGATTCTATATACATATTCTATGCCAAAGTCACTATTTTTTCTATTACCCTGTGTTGCCATTCTAAGGAATCACAAACCATGAACTAATATGTTAAGCACATAACTTGGCTTTACTTTCCATTGGAACACTAAATGTGGGGCTGGAGACCACAGTTGGTAGACTGCTTGCCTGGAATGTGCAAAGCCTTAGATTCCATCTCAGCACAGCATAAACTGGATGAGGTGGACGAGAGCTGGAATCCCAACACTTAGGAGGCAGAAGCCAGAGGATCAGAATTTCAAGATGGTCCTAGTTCCAGATCAGCCTGGACTACATAAAACCCTGATTGAAATAAGCAAACCAATCCACAATGTCACTTAATGTAGATACTAGTGTTGTCAGGGAGGAAATGCCCCATCCCTGTTCCAGGAGCAAGAACAGACTCATATGTAGCCTTCTAGCATACCCCAGACACATTTATAACCACTGTCTCCTTCTTTTAGGAGAAAGAGAAGGAACTAAGTAAAACCACTGTTGATTTTTTTTCCCTATTCAGTCAGGATTCTTCATCATTAACTGGGTCACTGTAGAATTCTAGGCCCCTCCTAGATGAGCTGGAGCTCTATTCCCCTCTGGTGACTCATAGTTCCACATTCCTCCAGTGATGCGCTAATGGTAGAGCACACTGGCGGATGGAGGCAGCCAGAGTTTCGGCCTTCTCTGAGTGGCTGCATTCCACACAACCCCTCCACTGAGGTCCCCTAATGTACAGGGCAGTGTCTTTGCCTGTGTGTTAGACTTATGATGGGGACAGCAGGTTCTGTCATTTGCAGGCAGTTTCTAGTCTTAGGAGAACTGATCTGATTTTTTTTTTGGGGGGGGGTCTTTTGGTCTTTTTGAGACAGGGTATCCCTGCAGCCCCAGATAGCCTAACCTGGACCTTGCTATGTAGACCAGGCTGGCCTTGAACTCAGATATTCTCCTGCATATGCCTCCAGAGTGCTGGGATTAAAGGCATGCACCAACACTCCCAGCAGAGAACTGATTCTTAAGAATGAACTTCCCACTTCCTTTGATGGCCAGCTAAGATCCTGAATCTACATGAGGTCCTGGGCACCTAGTCCCCAATGTTTTTGATGACCTTTCCCACTCCCAGGAACCAGGAGGTGTTCTATTACTTTTCTATGACTCTTCTACACCCCCAGTGTACCTTTTTGTACTCTACAGAAAATGTAAAGTACTTAACTTTGAACTTCTAGAGGTTAACAAAAAAAAAGAACATCAGACAAGGAGTTTGGGAAGTTGTTGCAGTGGTTTGAAGGAGAATGTCCCCCATGGGCTTCAAGTATTTAGACATTTTGTCCCCAGTGGGTAGTGCTGTTTTGGGAGATCTTAGAAGGTGTGGCCATGCTGGAGGAAGTAAATCACTGGGGGTGGGCTTAGAGCATTTAACAAGCCTTGCCAGTCTCCAGTTGCTCTCTCTGCTTCCTGTGCTCCTTGGAAGATGTGAGCCTTGGCTTTCTGCTCCAGCCCCTGCCACCATGCCTCCTGCCACAATGGACTCTAATTGCCTGGAACCATCAATCATAAGCTCAAATAAACTCTTCCTTTTATAAGTTCCCTTGGTCATGGTGGTTTTACCACAGAAACAGGAAAGTGACTAATACAGTATTTGGTACCAGAGAGTGGGCTGTTGGCTGTGAAGAACCTGACCATATGGGTGTTTGGAGAAATGTGGTCGTCTTTGGAACTTTGGGCTAGAAAAGCTGTTGACTCCTGCTTAACGGGCCATTCTAGAACACTGGAAGAAATCAGTGCTGAGAAAAATGTCGTTCCACAGGAAAAATAAGGACTTAAGCAGCAACTGGGATATTTTGGCAAAAAGTCTGGCTGGAGTTTGCCCACCCACCGCCCAAATGCTTGCCTGAGGCTAAGTTAGAAAATCAATGGACTAATGTCTTTGGCAGAGGATAGTTCAAGACAGCCTAATGTAGAAATGGTGCTGGGGCTATTAATGGTGAATATTGTACAGATCTACAGCAAAAAAGAGCAAATGGGGCAGAAAGAAAGGCAGAATGTACAGTTTGGATCAGAAAAGTGCACTAGGAAGATTAATGTTGGAGCCAAGTCACCTGAAGGAGATACGGAGATTAAAGTTGACTAAGGAGAGGACTTAGAGATTTACACGTAAACAATGGAAAGAGTACCTTCAAGGCAAGACCACACCCAGCTAAGCCCCTAACTTTTGAAAGGAAAATATGAAAGGGGTTTTCTACTCCAACAAGTCCAGGGCAAAGAAAAGCTGCAAATGTGGTTGAAGTAAGCCAGGGTCCATCCCAAACTTGCAGCCAAACCTCATGTGGTGCTGGCTTTAGAGGCATGAAGTATACAAGAGTGAAGGGGTCATCAGTTCTTCCTCCACGGTTTCAGAGAGCCGCAGAGGCCAGGCAGAGTGCAGCAGGGGCGTCACTGCATAAAGAAAGCCCTGATAGGCCATTGCATGAAGCTGTGAATGTGAAGTCTGGTTGGCAGAGGAGACCCCAAGGAGACATTCGAGATGCTAGAGCTGTGAGATATCTGCCAAAGAGAGCTGCATACGGGGAGTGGTACCAGCCTAAGGAAGGGATGTATGTTGCACTCAAAGCTGGAAGATCTGAGCCATCTAAGCCCTTTGGAAGTCAAGTCCCAGAAGTCGCACATGGAGCTACTGGACTTGGTGTTTGCACTGCTGGTTCTCGGTCTTGTTTTGGTCCAGTATTTCCTCACTATGCCTCTATTCCTCCCTCTTGGAATGGGAATGTGTATTCGGTTCCACTGTACGTTGGGAGTATGTAATTTGCCTTTTGATTTTACAGGAGCTTACAGTTAAGAGATTGGCCTGGGTCTTAGAAGAGACTTTGGACTATAGACTTTTGAATAATATTGAGACTGGTAAAGACTATGGGGACTTTTTTTATTTTATTTTATTTATTTCTGTATGTGTATGAATGTACTATCTGCATGCAGGTCTGTGCACCCGAGTCGTGCAATGCTTCGGAGGTCAGAAGAGGGCATCGGATTCCCCTGGAACTGGAGTTCTCCTGGAATTGGAGTTTCGGACGTTTCTCGGCTGCCATGTGGGTGCTGGGGATTGATCCCGGGTCCTCTGTAAGAGCGGACTGCTAGGCCATCTCTCTAGCCCAACTATGGGGACTTTTAAGGCTGGACTAAATGCATTTTGCATTTTATATGGTCATGAGCCTATGGGGGCCAGGGAGTGGAATGTGGTAGTTTGAATGAGAATGTCCCCCATAGGCTTCAAGTATTCAGACAATTTGTACCCAGTTGGTGGTGCTGTTTGGGGAGGTCTTAGAAGGTGTGGCCATGCTGGAGGAAGTATGTCACTAGGGTGGTCTTAGAGAATTCAACAAGCCTTGCCAGTCTCCAGTTGCTCTCTCTCAGCTTCCTATACTCACTGAAAGATGTGAACCTCAGCTTTCTGCTCCAGCTCCTGCCACCATGCCTCCCGCCACAGTGGACTCTAATTCCCTGGAACCGTCAATCGTAAGCTCAAATAAACTCTTCCTTTTATAAGTTCCCTTGGTCATGGTGGTTTTAACACAGCAACAGAAAAGTGACTAATATAGAGTGAATATTTTATTAATTTTTAAAAATCGTATCCATGTATGAAATTCTCAAAGAATTAATAAAAATACTACATTAAAAACATGCAGAATTCATTTTTTAAGTATGCCATTTGCCTAGAATCCTTCAGAGGAAAAGTGTAGTTTAATAACTTTCTCTCTACTTCACACTAAAAAAAAAGCCATTCGCAAGCTACCACTAAGGAAAGAAAATTGAAAGCTAGTACTCACTCTCTTGTTCCTGCAGGCTATGAGCCAGGGTGTGGTCCTCCAGGACAGCGAAATCCCGGCACACTGTAGAATATGAAGGGGAGGAGCAAAAGGGAAAGCTCATTAGTGCTACAGAGCTTTAATGGAAAAGAAGAGAATGTTGTGTATTTCAGAACAGTTTCAATGTTTGATAGTTGGACAAGATTATAATTCACAATATATAAAACAGCCCCTAGTAAAGTACGGATTTATCTTTCACAAAACCCATAATGCCTGCTCAAGGCCACCCACAGTGTCACAAAGTAACGGTTATAGTCTAGAAATTCCCGTTTAGTTCTATAAGGTGCTCATGAAATAACAGAGTCCACAGATTTGGTACATTGCTGCTAAGAGAAAGCTGACTTCTGGAAGGATTTGAAGAGTTAAAAGAAATCTAGCCTACGCCTCATTATACCTCAGCCATCTATAGTTGAAGGGATTCTCATAATTATGTCAATTTTATGGTGTACACATCGGGGAGGGGATCACCTTGTTAGTTCCTTATGCAGGAGCAGGTCTTTAAGGAGAGTCAAGTTCTTTAAAAGCTGTACATCTGGTAGGTAAGTTAATAAAACTGCTCTGCAGTACTCTACAAACTGAAAGAAGACAGGAATCCTAGAGGACAGGAATCTGCCCTTAGTTAGGATCTGTCATAAAAACTTAAGGAAGGGCACCTGCAGGTCTGTGTTCTTACAAGATAAATGGAAAGAGATGCTCTCCGAGGTTCTGTTTACCCCATGCTACATATTAAACTGCCTGCTTCTTAAAAAAAAAAAGAAAAAAAAAAAAACCACATAGGGGGCTGGAAAGATGGCCTAACGGTTAAGAGCACTGAATGCTCTTGCAGAGGACCTGGGTTCGATCCCCAGCACCCACATGGCGGTTAAGAACTGTCTTTAACTCCAGTTCCAGGGGAATCCAAGACCCTCTTCTGACCTCCAGGGCACTGCAGGACACAGGTGCACAAACCTACATTGAGAAAGTACATTGATATAGAAATAAAAAAATAATTAAAAAGAACACACACAAAGGGGAAAAAATATGAAGGAGCCATTGTGAAAACTACCATTTTAAAGATAATACTTTAGTGATATACTTATGTTCTTACTGAATTTCAAACACACAACTAACATTGGGGGGGGGGCGTGGGGAGCGGGGGACACGACCCTCCCCAGCAGTCCAGAGAACTCTAGTGTAAGGGACTCAGGAAGACATGCAACTGCCTCTGGGGCTCGTAAGACCAACAGGTTCTGCCTGGAAGATGCTTAACAGGGATGGAGTAAAGAACATTCCCCTACCAGCTCAGCACGGAAGCATGTTCATACACAGCACACAGGCCCGTATCTCACTGTGACAATGTAAAAGGGGGAAAGTAGGGAGAAGCTTGAGATTTCACAGTTACTTTGAAAGGGTCTGACGGCAGAGGAACCATCCTGCCCACTGCACTGAGTGACTGTCATCTTTCTGTTCATCCCTGTCTCACCTCCAAACCCAGGAATTTCAGAAGAAATCTGTTCTTTTCATTGTTTATATCTTCCAAAAAGTCGAACAACCTGGGGCCCAAGTTCAAGTCATTATTTCATACAATGAAAGCACTTTCAAAAGGAGCTTGTTAACACTCAAGGTCCAGAAAGAACTAACTTAGACTATGTGTGGGGCATTGGTGACAGAGCTGGGAACAGTCAGCAGCAAGACCTCTATTTCCCCCTCACAGATGACAGCCTTCCTTGATTCCAGGTAAACTACTCAGAAAAGACTGAATATATTCTATATTAACCAACATGAATTCTCAACTAATTAATACAGAACTTTCAAATGGCTAATCCATGTATAGTTTTAGTTTATAGGCAACAAATTTATTTTCTTGTACAAAGGAATACTATTTTAATATATTATTTTACTAAATGAAACATCTTATCACACTATTAATAAAAAGTTTGTGCTTGTGTAACAGGTCAATTTTTAGACTTCTCCTAGAGAAGTCCAAAAGGAGAGGAGCAGGTATAGAAGGAACACACATGGGAGCACTCCTGATGCTCAGCATGAAAGATGGAGAGTTCAAGGACAGCACAGCACACAAGGAGGCCCCAGACAAAACTGTCATGATTCATAGGTAATAACAGTACACAAAATAGAGTTTGGGATATGAAGGGTGATGAAGGATAATGAAGACTATGATTTGGATAAACTATCTTTCAGTATTATAGATACTAAATTATATGTACTAACTTCTTGGTTTCTTTGTTTTTTATGTTTTTTGTAATGTTTTATATATTTTGTTTTAGATTCTGTAAATATATTTTTAGATCCACTTATTTCATCAATAGACATTGCTAAATTATAAAAATGAAAGATAAGATTTGGCATATAATCATTATAAGGATTACTTAATACCTTAACACTGTCTTTTAAATATTTTTTAAAATATTTCAACAGTTAGACTGAAATATATTCAATTATGGTGAATTGGTCCTACATTTTTTTATTACAAAGGCTGAACTGGTATCCACAAAGTATTATTAGGACAATGGCTCACAGAGAAAGTAGAAGCTCTCCAAGGACTATAAAGACATACACACATGCACCAACAGAGAGGTATTCATTCAAACACAATGATTTACATAGCCCTACAAAGCTTACTGACAGCTGCCAAATATATAATCTCATTCAGACAGAAGCATTATTTGTCCAATGTGCGATCCTTCTTCGTTCACTGCTTTCCAATGGTGGCATTCCTCTGTCTCCTTGCACTACTACAAGCATTCACACAAGCCAGCTAAGCTATAATGAGTAACCAGACTGGGATGGCAGAAAACGGTGCACAGGTAAGCCATTTCAGAGCTGGGCTGGAACTCTGCCTCTCCTCTAGCCTACTCTAAAAGAAACTAATCAGTACAAATAGTGTCAAGGGTAGCCGGTCTAACCTCCGCACCCTTCCCTGCAGGCACACTTAAGATAAAGGCACTGGAAACTGAACTTTAATGTTTTTCCTTCTCAAAATTTTCTCCCCCATGTGGACTTTCACTCACCTAGCATTAGCTGCAAAATCCTGAGGGCTGGCGCTCTGTGGATGTGATTTGTACACCTTGTATACAATCAGTGTATATATCAAAGACTGAAGGAAATGTTTATTAATTGGAAAAATTTAAGAGCGTTCTGGAAAAGCTGGCAGACTAGAAGACGCCTCCATGTGATCCAGTTAATAAGAATCAATGTAAGCTTCCACAATACCGAGGCAGTAATATCACAGCTGAAAATGTGGAAAATAAGAAAGGCAGCACAGTGAAAAGAGCCAGGCCAAAGAGCTCAGTGTACATCCTTGGCAGAGGCAGGGGAGCAAAAGCCTCAATCAACAGGCAAGCCCTGGGGCCCTGGTTAAAAGAGACAAACAGGTCTGCCCACAGGACTGGGCCACAGCCAAGGCAAATCCACTGAGCTTCTGTTCTTCCACAGGATGGGACAGCAGTAGACAGGAATCCCTCTTTGTCAGTCTGTAAGATTTCAGGGGCAATGAGTAGACACTGTCTGGAGAGGGATTCTATTGTTTAAAGCTGAACTTATCTTGAAGCCCGAGAACAGGTTATAAAAAAGGTAAGGAGATTGAATTTAACAGAAATAGGCAGCTGTGTCAGACCGGGAAGAGCAGAATGCAGGAAACAAGTCCTTGCTGAGCACAGCTCCGACAGATGAATCTCCAGAATAGATAAAGTACTGCATACATTAAATACCAAAAAGGGACAGGGGTTCAGCTCAGGTGGTAGTGTTTGCCTAGCGTTCATGAGGCCCTCGTAATCCAGCACTTGGGAATGGAGGCATGAGGGTCAAATTTAAGGTCGTCTGCTGCTGCCAAGTAAGTACCCCAAGCCCCAAATCATCCAGCCAATAAATGACCAGGTCGTCTTCTGCTGCCAAGTAAGTACCCCAAGCTCCAAATCATCCAGCCAATAAATGGCCAGGTCATCTTCTGCTGCCAAGTAAGTACCCCAAGCCCCAAAGCATCCAGCCAATAAATGGCCCAGTGAACTAAAAAGTTTTGAGAAGAAGGACAAATGGTCAACAAATATTTGAAAAAATGTTCAACACTCTTAGCCATTAGGGGTATGTAAAGTAAAACTGTTCTGTGATTACATTTCACCTAAGACCGAATGACTATCATCAAGAAAACAAAAAATAACAGATGTTGATGAGGATATGGGAAAAGAGAAATTCTTTTTCTACTGCTCATAAAAATGTAAACTGGTAAAGCCACTATGGATGTCAGTGAAGGGATCTTCAAAAAACTAAAATCAGAACGACCACATGCCCAGAGGCACCAATCTTGGGTATACACCTAAAAGACTCTAAGTCAGGTAAAAATGGATTTCAAGGGCAAGTTAAAAAACTTCTATGGGAAGAAGTGGTAAGCACTTATGGCAGGGAAACCAATTAAGAAAAAATGATGAAAAGCCAAAGCTGATGAGGCTGTCCACAGGTTTTGTATCCTCAAGTTCAGGAATCACAGTAAAAGACGATGGGAAAGGAAGACCCCGCACACCACAATGACAGACAGTTCTGGACCCCACTGTATCCTGGTATGGTTTATATGAAATGTATCAAAGGAAATCTGATATCTACACCATACTCCACCACAAGCAACCAAAAACTAACTACTTTTTATGATTTATTTTCCTTTACCTCTTCTTGGATCACTGTTGTCTTTTCTTCCTTTTGTTTTTGTTCATTCTAAGCCCCTACAAACAGATCTGCTCACCAACTTTACCTCTCTGCTTCAGATACAGCCCATTTCCCAGGTCTGCCTACCAATAACTGAGGGTGCTTACTATATGCATCGTTATAGAACTACTTCACCTCCTACAGACCACCGCACCCTCATCTGTCCACCCCTTGATAATCAGTCAGAAAATAGAAACTGTGTGCATTTCTTTTAATTTAATTAACTAACTAATTTTTGAGACAGGCTCTGACGATGTTTCCCTGGCTGGACTAGAACTCCTTAAGTAGACAAGGTTGGGCAGCACTCACAGTTCCACAAGTCTCTGCTTGTGAGTGCTGGATTAAAGGTGTGTACCACCAGGCCCAGCTGAAACTAAATGTCTCCCACATCTATAACTTAAGGGAAAACAGAAATTGAGTATCAATAACCTTGATTCCAACACAAAGAAAAATTTAAAGTCCTAAAATCATATTTCAAAACCATGTTCTTAATCACTAGCAGTCCCAGAGTACAACTACCTCGGGTTTCTTCCAACACAGGAAGAAAGAAATGATGTTACATAAAATATGTTTAGGATAGCTATTTTGGAAAGTCCACTTATAGCACGCTTCTTCCTCTCTTAGAAGCCAAGTATTCTCTTTAAAACTTGTTTCAAAGATTGATTTAGTTACAGAAGTGACAGAATATAAGTCTGGATTCTCTAGTTTTTTGTAGTAGACAAACTGAAGTGCCCCTCCATCCTTACCAGGAGCATGCATACAGTCACACTCTGCCACTTACATATTAAGTGAAAGCAGAAATTCTGTTTACTTTTCTTTTTTTTTTTTTAAGGGATTCTACAATATAATGACACAGTTGTTTGCAGATAACACTGATGTTACTCAGTATGTCATACAATTAGGTAAGTGGTGCATTTTGCAAGTATCTATGTCCAAATTTTGAACAACCCAAGGTTCCCATAGTCCAGTTGGAGAAGCTTATATGCACAGGCATGTTGATCAGTTAGGAGTCCAGACTATATTCCTGTAGTCTCATGATTGATTCACCCCCTATCTCTCCACAGCCCTTACAATCTACCACGCCTCCTCTTCCGCAGTTTGTTCCCTGGGCTTTGGGAAAGGGGCACAAATGGGTGAGAAGAAAACAGTCTAATTTCTTTGGAGTTGTCATTTTGGACTCCAGTCTGTTTAGGTTGTTTCCCTTCATGGATTGACAGCTTTCCCAGTGATACCGTTTTTAGTCATACTAACAAAGCACAAGCTATTGGATGTACAAGCATTTAAGCAGTACCAATTATCATGTCAAGCTAAGCTGTGAGCATAGACACAGATGCTTGGATGGTATGCTAATCCGCAAACTGTGGTTTCTCTATAAAGGGTGACAAGTTCTTATTGTGGCTTATAACATCTCCTAACCACTAGAGGACATAAGCTTGTGGCATCCGCTGTGAGTTATTCCTCCAAGGAGTGAGCTAATAGCCAAATAGATTTGGGATATATGTAGACACTTGACTGCCACTGTTGCACGGTATCTCCAGCTGTTGAGGTGTAGCTGATATTGACGGAGGAATCTTGCTTGTCTCAGGGAGACCAATATTTTGCTGTATTGCTTTAGTGGCCTTTAGTAATGCTCTCTAGCATTTCAGAGGCCAGTTGTACGCTAGCAAGTGACATCTCATAACATTTTTCATGCTCACACCAGGTCTTCGACAACAGGGACTTACTGCCTTTCTCCTTGCATATATCCCACTTATAGGCAAAAGGCCTTTATAATTTGGGGGGGGAGGGGTTGAATCCCCTAGCCAACATCTCCTAGGCAGAATAATTCATTGCTGATGTCAGAGCTTTCCTGTAGTAATATATTTTGCTTAATTACACAACTTATAAACACTTTACTATTGAATTTTGCTCTAGATAGAGAAATATCCTTTCACAGTTCCTATGCCTATCAATCAATTAATACGTTATACCTGTTTTATAGGAAATTACCACTGTAACAATTGGCTCTAGTTTACAGTTAGGGAGTGATTTCGTTACCATCATGTTTTTCTTTTTCCTATAAAGGGGAGAGGTAGGAAGGTTTCTCAGCATCTGGAAGGTAAACTTCATTAGGGCCCATTATAAACAGTCAACCATAGAAGTTCATTTAATAATGAACTTATTCTTGAACTTTTACACATCAAACATTTACTGTCTGTTTATTTACACTGGTGCACTGGTGAGAAAGGCTTAGTAAGGGAACACTTTTGCTAATTCTCCAAAGTTTTAAAATTTTGAATTGAATTATACTCTCTTAGTAAGAACTTTTGTTTCATGGCAGTGTGGTTCAACATGAATATACAAACCTATCGAAGACAAAGCCAGAAATGATCTGATCTAAGAAAGGGCTACAGGAATCCCTTACAGTTTATCCAAGAAAAGGCTAGGGGACACCCTTAAGTATTATCCAGGGAAAGGCTAGAGGACAACCTTACAGATTATCCAGGGAAAGGCTACAGGACACCCTTACGGATTATCCAGGGAAAGGCTACAGGACACCCTTACGGATTATCCAGGGAAAGGCTACAGGACACCCTTACGGATTATCCAGGAAAAGGCTACAGGACACCCTTACAGATTATCCAGGGAACGGCTACAGGACACCCTTACAGATTATCCAGGAAAAGGCTACAGGACACCCTTACGGATTATCCAAGGAAGGTGCACATTCCCAACCCTTTCTGGCTGATGCTTCATAGGAAGTGAAATGTAACCTCCTCTGCCACTTTTCTATCCATACCCCAATGCACTCTAATAGTAGTACAATTGCTATATAACTCAGCCTTTCTAGGTGCTCACCTATATAAACTGCCTAAATTAGTAATGCTTCACTAGAGACCATTTCTTATAACTTCTTCTATTTATGGAACTGTGGAACTTTATGTATTGTCCTGTTTTATGTAAATGCTATTAGAACCAGATGGAAAACACTCACTGACTTGAAAATGTTGTAAATTATGCTTGCTTTTGTGTATTCTATATACACCAAAACACAGTCCATGAATAAGGAAATTACTCCAGCTATACTTTGTCCTGAGAATGTATGACAGGAGCCACAACTAATATTTACATAGCACCCTGTAGGTTACAGTACACTTTAGCACTGATTCCTCCTAGGCATCGAAAACAGGCAACATAGTCATTTTATTTATGAAGAAACTCGAACACAACCAAGAGGTGGCTTTATTAAGATCACCAAACAAACACTATAGAGTAAATCAACTCTTCTAGCCTCAATTAGAAGAGTTGATTTACTCTATAGTGTATTTTTCTAAAATAACTTGGATAAATGGTATGTGCTTCAGAATGTCAGAAAAGTGTGGTATTATTAAATACTAATTAAAATAAGACAAACATTCATAAGGTTCTTCATAATGTGGAATGAAATTTAATTCCTTAAAGGTGGTTATATATACTCAAAAGTGAGTTCCAAGGTCTTTCCCAGGTAGAGACAGACTTCTTCAAATGAGAATCAGTGTATATTCACTCTTAACTATAAAAGTTTCATTTACTTGCAGTGTTAGGAGACCTATGGCAAAAACACTGTAGTAACTAGAGTGGAAAATTTTAAGGAAAATCTCACTTTAGGAACTGGCAACCCCCCCCCCCCTTCAAATCAATGAATTTCTCTTCCTTAAATTTTGGACTAATTACCTGAAAGCTACTAAAGATCATTTGAACTAAGAAATAAGGTAAATGTTTAAACCCTTGTTTGCTGTCCTACAACGTATGAAAGATATTCTTCAATTAAGGTCCTAATAAAGCTGCCTATGTAAAAGACAAATGGGATGGATATATGGAAACTGTGAGGAGAGCCCATCCTCTTGGTAATTTCCTGTATTCTAAGCCTAAGTATAACTTATACATTAAGGTAACTAATGCCATCACCAGTCCATGATCAACGCCAGCCCACCAACACCAGAACCAACACTGGCTAAAGCAGCAGACAGACAGTAAGCTTCTGAGAGATGTTGAGCTACAGACTGCAGGTATTCCCTTCACTGCCTGCCCAATTATGAACTCCAGAAGAGCAAATGTAACTTTGGATAACTGGTTACTCTGATAATTAAAAATTTTCACTTTTAAAATGGAAGGCTAAACATAAAGAAAATATCTAGTGATGTCTGAGCAATTAATTTACTGCAGAACAAAGGGTAATCGAAACTTGTGATTCTCTTTTGGTGTCCTAAAACTCCCTTCATCTGGAATTAACCAAGTTGAAGTGCATATGACAGAAGGATCCACAGGTGTTCCATTAGAATTTATTTGTTCCTGGACAAAGGAGTCAACAGTAGGGCTACTACCATTCTGAGCAAGTCTTCAAATTACCTGCTCTTTCCAGTATGCCATGATTACACTATCTGCTTAGGAGACAGATGATCCTTTCTGGGGAGATCGTGATATAATTCAATCACATCCACCTTTTTTTTTTTTTTTTTTTTTTTTTTTTTTTTTACAGGGTCTCCCTGTAGCCCCAGCTGTCCTGGAACTCAGTCTGTAGACCAGGCTGGCCTTGAACTCACAAAGATCCGCCTGCCTCTGCCTCCTGAGTGCTAGGATTAAAGGCATGCGCCACCACGCCTGGCTTTTTTTTTTTTCTACCTTCTTATAATAATTAGTATACAGTTGCTCTCTACTAAACTGCTTATAAAGTACACAAACACTCCTGAAATTTCTTTGTCAAATTTCTTTGTCAAAATCAGAAAAGTAAAGACTTTTATCTCTATACATTTTTCCAAGAATGAAGGCTCAAGTTGTATTAACCAATATTAAGACCAAGAATACTGGAGCTGGAGAGATGGCTCGGTGGTTAAGAGCACTCACTCTTGCAGAGGACCTGTTTTTGGTTCACAGCACCCACTTGTCAGCTTTTAATATTTAATCTTTAATTTCAGTTCCAAAGGTTCTGACATTCTCTTCTGGCTTCTGAGAGTATCAGTCATGTACATGGTACACATACAGACATGTAGACAAGCATGCATATAAATAAAATTAATGCCCACAAAAGCACTGATTGTGTGTGTGTATATATGTGGATATAAAATCATATAAAACCACACACACACACACACACACACACACACACACACACACAGAGTTATTATTTGGGTTCCTATTTTCAGTTGTTTAGTTGTTACAGATGTGGAACAAAGAATGGGAAGGCCTAGCAGGTCTTGGAAAGCTTAGACATGACATGACATGACATGCATGATGGGACGGGACAGGACGGGACGGGAAACTCCTGTTTCATCTGCCAAATGCACCCATTTATGTCCTCTCCTGTTTAGAAAACTCAATCAAATTTCAAAACCCCACTTCAAATGCCACCTTTCTAATCATCCAAACTTATACCAACACATCTAAGGCACTCACAGATCCCAGCTGGTATGCCTGCTCTGCAAGTCTTGTCAAAACAGAAGGTACATATGATGGGACTCCAGCACTAATCAAGATACAAGATACACACAATTTTAGTCCTCTGTCTTTCCAGTAAACATTTTAAATCCTGAAGGGGGGGTATTTATTAATCATTTTTCATCCAGCACGGAGTCTGCATGTGTGTTTGTTTGTGTGTGCGTGTGTGCGCGCGCACACACGCTCATGTGCGTGCCTGTATGATGAAATACTGGATTTTCCTCCCCAAATTCACCTAGCATATTGATTCACCCACATCTTCCACCTTACTTAAAACAGAGCTAAGAACCTAGTGGTCTATTAATTATACCTAAAATGAAAGTGAATTCCGTCACCCCAAACAGATGCAAGAGGGCTAGACTACCTGATAGAAACCTCCCAGACCTAGAATGCTTGTTAAACTAAGCAGCAAACAGACTTAGGATAAAGTTTGTAATGTTCACTGAGATACTGACAGGAAGTTGCAGAATTTGGAGCTAGTTTCTGAGTCACTGGTTTGAGAAAACTGCCTTTGCAGTTGGCTGTTAAATAGCCTTCACTTACAAAATATTAATAAATTAAAGATGAATAGGAAAAATTCAAATTTGGCAAAACAGAAAGAAAATAAAGCACAGAAAAAAAAAAAAAAAGGAATCTTGGTGGAACCTGGTAATAAAAAGGTATTTTGGGGGGCTGGGCTGGAAAGATGGCTCAGTGGTTAAGAGCGCTGACTGCTCTTGCAGAGGACTCGGGTTCGATTCCGAGCACCCACATGGTAGCTAAGAGCCGTCTTTAAGCCGGGCGTGGTGGTGCATGCCTTTAATCCTAGCACTCGGGAGGCAGGGGCTGGCGGATCTCTGTGAGTACAAGGCCAGCCTGGTCTAGGAAGTGAGTTCCGGGCCAGTTGGGGCTATAGGGAGACCCTGTCTCAAAAAAAAAAAAAAAAAGACCAAAAAAAAAAAAAAAAGGTATTTTCAGGGTTAATAATCCTCAGCATACATTACAGACAGACATAAAAGTACTTTCCATTAAAAGCCTGTGTAACTCAGCATCTTCTGCAAAGTTCTTCCACATTACCTGACATGGTCAAATCTGGTTAGAGCATCAACCAGTCAGAGCATCAAAAGTCCCAAGGAAATGTCCAGAATAAGGATATTAGGTGACAGACTGTGTTTCAATATTTCTAAAATATAGTAACCTCACCATAAATATATGCTGAATGATTTGTTGTCTCATCCAAAGTATAAAAAACAGTGATTATAGCTGGGCGTGGTGGAGCACGCCTTTAATACTAGCACTCGAGAGGCAGAGGCAGAGGCAGAGGCAGAGGCAGGCGGATCTTTGTGAGCTCAAGGACAGCCTGGTCTACAGAGTGAGGTTCAGGACAGCTGGGGCTACAGGGAGACCCTGTCTCGAAAAGGCAAAAAAAAAAAAAAAAAAAAGAAAGAAAAAAAAAACAGTGATTATTAGAAAGTCTTCAGAAGTTCTCAAATCCAGCCTTACCTTGCCATGGAATCACCTGGATACCTCTTCAGCATGAAACTTACCTCCCTTCAAAATAGCCCCCATTCTGTATTTAAGGAAACTGACTTCAGACAAGCACAACCTGCCGTATCCCTTGGTCTCAGTGGAAGCCCGGGGCATCTGTATTCCTTGGAGCACAGTAACTGAACCACGAGCATTACAGACCACTGTTCTATACACCCTACAGATGCCCACCCACCCAGCATGCCAGATGGGCTAACACACAGGAAAGGTATGGAAGGATTCTCTGTGACATAAGTAAAACCCCAAACTGATCTTAGGGCGCCAGAGAATACTCTGACTACAATAGAAATACTTCAATTTTCATTTTAAGCTTTATTTTTAGAATGTTCTAAAAGAATAAACATCAAAATCCTACTAGTAATAATACACTGAAGTTAGACATGTAGTATAATTACAACTATATTCCTTTTAGACAGTTCTATATTTCCCATTATTTTCCACAAAGTGGAATCTTATAATCCTTTACAAAGTATTTTACGGGGGCTAGAGAGATGGCTTAGCAGTTAAGAGCACTGACTGCTCTTGCAGAGGACCCGGGTTCGATCCCCAGCACCCAAATGGCGGCTGAGAACCGCCTGTGTAACTCCAATTCTAGGAGAACTCCAATTCCAGGGGAATCCGATGCCCTCTTCTGACATCCGTGGCATTGCACGACACAGGGGCACAAACCTACATGCAGACAGTACACTCATACACATAAAAAGGTGCACGCCTTTAATCCTAGTACTCGGGAGGCAGAGGCAGGTGGATCTTTGTGAGTTCAAGGCCAGCCTGGTCTACAGAGCAAATTCCAGGACAGCTGGGGCTACAAGGAGACCCTGTCTCAAAAAGACCAAAAATAAATAAATAAAATAAAATAAAATAAAATAAAATAAAATAAAATAAATTTTAAAAACAAAATATTTTATAATAGATAACTTTTTACTGTAGATATGACATTTAAAACAGTGAAATAAGAAGTATAGATAAGGAAAAAAGTAGTTTCAGTAGAAGTTTTTATTGATACAATTCACACCACTCCTTTAGAACTTCAGATTGAAAATCAGATGTTTCATATAAAAAAATACAAAAACAAAATCTATATAAATTTGTCTGGCATTTTCCAAGTACTAAAGCTTAAAATGAAATACAAATATATTTGAGTTCTCACCGTCAGAAAGGAAAACCAGAACCAGTTTTTCACTTTAGAGAAATGCTTATTAGTACTGACTGTGAAAGTAAAATCATACTGGCACTTAAAGAGGAACTTAAAGGAACGAAATTACAGCATGGAAATGGTGATAGTGCAACTTTACACATGTGCCTAGACATTTTCACATGTGCAAATCTTTTCCACAGAAGGCTAGACACAGAAAAGAAACTTTAAGGCTTTAAAAGGCAAAACAATCTTTTTAAGCCCCACATTTTACTCATAAGAAATTTATCAAAGTAAGTTTCTGAGTACTGTTTTTTGTTTTGTTTTGTTTTTTGTTTGTTTTTCCTTAATCTCTCAAAATTCAAAGTTAGGTGATTTGGCTGAGGTAGTTAAGAGATAACTTTGTTCTTTACCCACAGAAGTCCCAGGGGACTATGCATGGGGGCCATCTCTTGCAATGTGAGTCACCAGTCTTCCTGTGCAGGGAGGTCTTGAAGATCCACTAATGGGACTTAGCCAGTGTCCAGTCTATAAAGGGGAAAGTCTACTCATGCTTCAAAAAGGGAAGCCTGGTCTAGCAAGACCTGACTTTGTCCTTGAGTGGATGGAACTGGTAAATGAAAAGCCAAAAGGAGCCAGGGGCTTCCTCCCCATCCCCAAAACCCGAGTGACCCTGAGGACCAGATCCTCAAGTGACCTTGTGAAAACAAAAACCTTGGTTAATCTGGGCTGTGTGGCCTTAAACATCCAAAAGGAAAGTATAACCAGAAATAAAAAAATCAGTAAGGCCTGAGAAATTGTACTTCAGGTATAAAACTTGAGATCTTAGTAAAAAGACAAAAAGTTAAAAAAAAAAAAAGCACTGTTTTGCCTATCTTCAATTCTTACTGGCAAGTACAGCTACCCTGTGGCTGCCACTGCTTTTGCCATCCTTCAAAGACATGAGACACAGCTTTTCAACCTTCCAATATGGACCAACGACTCATGTCCCTCCAAGAATCCTCCAAACCTTCAGTGCCAGATGGGGACTGCTGAGACATCCAGCTTGCGGAATGAGCAACTACTGGGGTTTTGGCCTCTTTAGAGTATAGACTGCTATTGTTGGACTACCCAGGCTGTATCACAGAGGCAGGCCAGTACAGGAAGATCAAGACAGGACACAGGACACGGTGCTTACATGGACCTCATTTGGTGACCACAGGAAAGGAAGACCCCAGTGTGGAGCACAAGGGCAGGACTGATGGCTGTTTGGGCTTGCCAAGGAGGAAACTTCAAACAATTCCTTAAGGAAATCATGACATCTTTCAGCCTAATAAGGAAAAAAAAAATTTAATTCATAAGCTGAAGATGCTACAACCTATGACATCATAATCTTGATATAAGTGTAGCATGCATATATGCATATTTTGGAGTGATGCAAATTGGAAGGAACAACAACAACAAAAAGACTGGGTCAAAGAACTGACTGAAATTGTGAACTTCGGCCTGAAACAGTAAACTTCTGCATCGAAAATTTTAAAGAGACTGAGGAAAAGATGAGAAACATGGATAGCAGAATGTATGAGCTCTGAGGTCTGGTGGGGTGGGGGGCAAGGCAGGGGAAATGGGTCTAGACTTGATTGGGAAATGTTGTATGAAATGCACAAGGCTTCAATAAAAAACTGGCTTTGGGGGGGAATAAAAAGGTGAAACCCAGTATCTAAAGCAGTCACTTGGAGGACAGACACTGCAGCTAACCACAGACGCAGCAGATTACAGAGAAGTGCTTCTGAAAATGCTGAGCTGATACATGTCATCATAGCAGAAACACTGCTTTAACAGTGCAGGCCATCTACTTCATTATCAAGACACAGCAACCAGGAACACAGTGAGAGAGAAAACGCTGAGTCAGGAATTTCCACCCAACAGGGAAATGACTAGGTGAGAGCAAGAGAGACCTGCTTTTTTCTCAAATAAGGCCTTACAATGTGAAATGAGTTCAACTGGGAGACCATGCTGTCTGAGCTCCTACCAAACTGATGGCAGAGTTCTTTCTAGTCCTATCAGGTAAGTCACTAAGGCTCCTATAAAACTGCAAAATATAGTTATTCCATATGGCTCAATGTTGGTATTAGGTAAGAAGAGTTCTTTAAGACAGTCCAAAATCTGCAAGTTCACTGATGCATCATTTTTCAAGAACCTGGGGCCACGACATTCTTTGGTAGTTTTCTACTCACATGTACCTATTTCAACTTAACTACAACAAAATTTTTTAAACTGAGGTCCCAGTTCTATGAACCATGTTTCAAATGCTAAAGCGTTACATGGCCCAGGTAGGTATTATTTTGAGCAACGTAAAATACACAATAATTCTATCAGCAATAAGTTTTACTGGGTAACAGTGCTCCAGAAAATAAAATGTTATAGACAGGACAGTGCTAATTTAGATAACTGGATCACTCAATGAACCTGAACTGGGCTCTACAATATTTAAATTTCTCCCTCTATTCCCTCTCCTTCTCCTCCCTCTTATCCCCCCCCCATGCACATGTGGAAGCACATCTAAGATCTGATCAATAGTTACAATTCATTGTACCATTATAGACAAGGGTGCATAACACTAACCACCAATTTAGCTCATATGTCAGGATTCCCCCTGTTGGTTTTTCCCCAGTCCTGCACTTGACAGCAGCTGTGCTAAATTTAGCAGGACAAAAAGGAAAAGTATTAATACATTTATGAGGCAACCATTGTACAGATACAAATATAGACATGAAGTGGACAAAACTCACAAAGGAAAGGGGTTAGGGGTTCAACACGGTTAAATGATTTGAACTCTTAAGACACAAGTGCTACAGAGTAAGCCCACTATAGCTCTCATTCTATTCCAAATACTTACCTAAGGACCTTGCACTCAGATTAGCAAACATGTACATTTGCGAATTTCTACAGGTATTGAAAAACCAAACTGATGACAGCTGAAAAAGCATTCTAAATTTTATTGTCTTCCCTGAATTCCTTACAGAGTGATCACATTTCTATGTGGGTGATATGCTTTACACTTCAGGAATATTTGAACTTAAAAGGACTGAGTAAACTTGAAGGATTCCTGTTTAAAATGTTCAGTTTCGGCAACTCTGAGGAGATGAAGATGGCGGCTGCTCCCAGGGGTGTTCTGGGCAGCTAAGGCAAATTTGGGGGAGGGGGACTTAGGGGCCCCCAAGAGCATTAGGAAGCACTGAAGTGTTCCAAGGGCACTTGGATCCTTGGTGACTACAACTCAGTGCTACAGACATGACCCGAGGGTATCGGGAGGCAGCAGGGATAACCCACGTGTCAGCTGAGTCTCCCTCCCACTGGACCCAGATACAGACCTTGACAGCTGGTCCTGCAGAACGGTGGGCAGACCACGCACGGGTGCTACGCAGTGGATCTCTACAACTCACAGGGTGGGTGACTGGGGCTCACCCCACTTTGGCGTGGGTGACTCCAGCTGTACAGCAGCGGAGGTGTTGTGAACTTTCAGCCCACAGGACTGGGAGCACCTGGGGCCCTGGGGTGTGGGTTCCACAGGCCTGGGGCCTTCAGGCCAGCTTGGGTGTTGCAAGGCTCTGGCCATTGGATGAGCTATTTACAGGGGGGTTGAGGGGTGCTGGTCTGTCCAGTGCTAGGACAGAGGTGAGTCTTTGGAGCCTAAATGATCCACATCTGTATAGCAGTTAAGAATTCAACAAAAACACCTGAAGAATATAACCAAAATCAGTCTTAAACTCAACAAAAAAACACCTAAGCTTCACATTAGAACCACAACCAACAAAAGCAACCCAAATGCCTAAAGCTCAATGAAAAAAACAGTAATATTAAAAACTCAAATGGACCTCCACCAAATACTAATAGCCTTATTGAAGAATCCTATAGTGAAGACTCCTTAGCTATAACTCAGGATATAAATCTTAAAAGAACGATTATAAACATGATTAGAGAAATTAAGGAGTTGAAGGAATTTAAAGAGCATATAAACAAAGTCAAGGACCTAAAAGAAGATAGGGATAAATTAAAAGAGGACAATGATAAACTGCAGAAAGAAATTACAAAAGATATAGAAACACTGAAGAAAATTCAAGTTGAAATGAAAAAAAATGCAACAATCCATAAAACACTTGCAAAGGATGGGAGAAAGTCTCAACAACAGAATAGATGAAGTACAAAATAGAATATCAAGACTAAAAGACAATAGGAAAGAACTGGATGGGTCAAGTAAAGATTATGAAAAATTTTTAAAAACATAAGAATGGAATAACCAGGAACTATGGGACACTATGAAAACAACAAGCTTGAATCATAGGGATAGAAGAGGAAGAAGAGGGGCTGGAGAGATGGCTCAGCAGTTAAGAGCACCACTGCTCTTGCAGAGGACCCAGGTTCAATCCCCAGCACCCACATGGTGGCTGAGAACCGTCTTTAACTCCAGTTCCAGGGGAACCCAACACCCTCTTCTGACATCCGTGGCATTGCATGACAAGGGTGCACCAACCTACATGCAGACAGTACACTCATACACATAAAAAATAAAAAAAAATTTTTTTAAAGAAGAGGAAGAAGATTCACAGGATAATGGTATTATTCAGATTTTCAACAGAATTGTAGAGGAAAATTTTCCCAAATTAAAGGGATAACTATAAAATACAAGAAGCATAGAGAACACCAAGTAGATAGAACGTAAAAAGAACTTCCCCACGCCATATCATAGTAAAAACACTAGATGTTAAAAGAACTTCCCCAAGCCACAACATAGTAGAAACACTAGATGTTAAAAGAACTTCCCCACGCCATATCACAGTAAAAACACTAGATGTTAAAAGCAAAGAAACTGAATGCGGGAAAAGAAAAATAAGTCACTTATAAGAGAAAACCTCTCCGAATTACAGCTGATTATGCAAGTGATAATTCTGACACTTTTCTTCCACATAACAACATAATCTGGCCAAGGGAAAGCTGGGTTCTACCTCCTTGGACCAGGTATTCAGTCCAGGGGGAGACAGTCTGGAAGAGTGTAGTAAACCCCTTCAGCTGTTTATAGGGTGTGGTAAACCCTTTCATTCAGCTGGGCTCCTATTTACGATCTCCCTGTGGGGTATGACACACAGCTGGCACACAGCTGATGCCGTAGCCCCAATCCCTCCTGATGTCAAGAGGCTCTACTGATCACATTAGAAAGCTAATGGCACCCATTTGTCAGAGAGATATAATGCTCCAACCAAAAATATTATCAAAGCATATGCGTCTGTGCCCATAGAGTAACTTGTTGTATAATCTTTAATATTTGTTACTATTTGTGTTTTATTATTAGAATTAAAAGGGGATTCCTAAACGACCCACCAGTCTGTTGCAAACAGAAGTTGGACAGTCCCAAGAGTTTGACGTGCCACCTCAGAAAACACCACCACCACCTGATTCTTCTATCTCTTACTCCTCTCACCCTCCCCTTCAAAGTCCAGGGACTCTCAAGGAAGAAGTTGGCACTTCAGATTGTAGGGGTCAAGGAGGAAGGATGAATTGTGAGATCACAGCAAAAATGGACTGGACTTTTCTTTTTTCTTTTTTTTTTTTGGTTTTTTTCGAGACAGGGTCTCCCTGTAGCCCCAGCTGTCCTGGAACTCACTCTGTAGACCAGGCTGGCCTTGAACTCACAAAGATCCACCTGCCTCTGCCTCCCGAGTGCTAGGATTAAAGGCGTGCGCCACCACGCCCGGCCAAAGGTGTTTTTGAAAGCCATTATACTGACATCGGTTGCATGAAGTTCTCAGTGGATACACACTGCCCAAGACATAGAAAGGGGTGCATGCCCTAAACAATCTTACATTACTTATGTTTGTTCATCTATCACATCAGAGAAATACCATCAATAAGGACTTAAGCAATGCTAGGAGTTTGTTTTTGGTTTTTTGGGGGGGGGTTTTTTTTTTTGGTCTTTTTGAGAGGCAGTCTCTCTTTAGCCCCAGCTGTCCTAGAACTCGCTCTGTAGACCACGCTGGCCTTGAACTCACACAGATCCATCTGCCTCTGCCTCTGCCTCTGCCTCTGCCTCCCGAGTGCTGGTATTAAAGTCATGCACCACACACCCAGCTCAGGAATCTAATTTTTCATGAGGTACACTAAAAAGAGTAAGTATAAGCAGTAAGAGACAAGCTTTTTTCAAAACAATTTTTTGTCTCAAATTATCCAGATAGCAAGAAATTATTTATTCTATTTTTAGTTCCTGCACCCCCAAAGGCACTCTGGCCTTCCTTCCCACTCTGAGAGGCACTGCTCCTGGCACTTGAATTAGCCTCATATGGTTTGGCAGCCGGTTCTCTGTTTGCATTAGCCTAGAAAGAAAACCCACTCATCTTCTTAAACCTCTGTAGAATAAACCCAGTGGTGCCCAGTAAAACCCCAAAGGTTGCATCCAATCCAACTTACCAGGGGAAGAAAAACCATATTGGTTTACTGGCTTCACATGACAAAATTGTTCCCTTAAAGAAGCTAGTACAATTTCTACACTTTCAGCCTTTCTTCTACAAACAGATACTTGGTTACCCCCTTTCTCCCCCATTACCATCAATAAACTATGTTTTTCGTTAAAAAAAAAAAATCGGCTGGGTGTGGTGGCACACACCTTTAATCCTAGCACTTGGGAGGCTGAGGCAGGCGGATCTTTGTGAGTTCAAGGCCAGCCTGGTCTACAGAGTGAGTTCCAGGTCAGCTGGGGCTACAGGGAGACCCTGTCTCGAAAAGACCAAAAAAATAAATAAAAATAAAATTAAAAAAAAAAAATCAATAACCAATACTAAAAAATCCCCAATTTTACTTCAGTTAAAGACCATAAGATAAGTAGTCAAAGTAAAATATTTATAGAAGTTTGTTCCCATATACTGTAAAACTCACAATTAAATTTTGGTAACTACTTGCCAGAACTCTACATATATTCCCAGGAACCATGGAGAATGTAAGCCATTCCAAGGATAAACAAGTGAGTTGGTCTTGAGAGTGCTAAAAGTTTACTCTGCCGTGTCACATCTCAGTATCTGGTCATATTCATGACTACTGATGTACTAGAAGTGTATCCTGAGATCATGGTAGCCTTCCTAGAATTTACTCAGCTTTAAAAAAAATCTAAGGTGGTCTCTCAACAGATTAGAGTTATTTTCCGAATATCATATAAGTAGGCTTATATTCAAATCAGATTTCCTCTTCTAGAAATACAGTCTATATAGAGACTCCCACAGTACATACAAAGAGACTAACCCATGTTTCAGAGAAAAACCATAAAACTGCTAAACAGGTAATAAGGAATTGCACAATGCTTTTAAAAAAGGAATTCGTACTTGGAAGGAGGAGGCAGAGGCAGAGACAGGCAGAGCTCGTGAGATCAAGGCCCACCTGGTCTTCATAGTGAGTTCCAGGCTAGCTGGAGCTACAGGGAAACCCTGTCTTAAAAAGACTAAAGGAGGGCTGGAGAGATGGCCTAGCTGTTAAGAGAGTCAACCGCTCTTGCAGAGGACCCGGGTTCGATCCCCAGCACCTACATGGCGGCCGAAAACCGTCTGAAACTCCAATTCCAGGAGAACTCCAGTTCCAGGGGAATCCGATGCCCTCTTCTGACCTCCGCGGCATTGCACAACACGGGTGCACAGACCTGCATGCAGACAGTACATTCATACACATACAGAAATAAATAAAATTAAATTAAAAAAAAAAAAGACTAAAGGAAAAAAAAAGGAATTCTATAAATCAAAAGGTAGTTTCTTTTAAAGGAAGAAACTATGCGCCTGATAGGTACTCAAATTACATGAGATTTATTTTCAGGTTAATTATTTTTCTTTTTTTTAATTTTATTTATTTCTGTATGTGTATGAATGTACTGTCTGCATGCAGGTTTGTGCACCCGTGTCGTGCAATGCCATGGAGGTCAGAAGAGGGTCTCGGATTCCCCTGGAACTGGAGTTCTCCTGGAATTGGAGTTTCAGACGGTTTTCGGCCGCCATGTGGGTGCTGGGGATCTAACCTGGGTCCTCTCTAAGAGCGGTCGGCGCTCTTAACCGCTAGGCCTAATTATTTTTCTTTTATGTGTGTTTCACCTACCTGTATTTGGGGTACCACAAAAGTGCAATACCTACAGAGGCCAGAAGAGGCCAGGGATCATATCCACTGGAACTGGAGTTTTAGACAGCTCTTAGCCACCATGTGGGTACTGAGAATTGAATCTAGGTCCTCTGCCCTTAACCACTGAGCCATCTCTCCACCCCAATGTGAATTTTTAATAATTCTCCATTCCCAGCCAAGGCTATAAACTCAGCTGTTACTATAAGGGGAAAGAACCCAAAACCATAGAGATGTATTCCAACAAGGATGTTGAGATCAAAGGCAACAACAGCACACACTGGCAATGTGGGTATGCATGGATTCTTAGTATTAAGAACTATGTTTCTTTTTTTTCTATTTGTTTGTTTTTTTTTTTTTTTTTTGTCTTTCAAGACAGGGTCTCCCTGTAGCCCCAGTTGTCATGGAACTCAATCTGTAAACTTGGCTGGTCTTGAACTCACAAAGATCTGCCTGCCTCTGCCTCCCAAGTGCTAGGATTAAAGGCGTGCGCCACCACGCCTGGCTTAAGAACGCCTTTAATCCTAGCACTTGGGAGGCAGAGGCAGGTGGATCTTTGTGAGTTCAAGGCCAGCCTGGTCTACAGAGTGAGTTCCAGGACAGCTGGGACTACAGGGAGACCCTGTCTCGAAAAGACCAAAAAAAAAAAAGAACTATTTTCAAAGAAGACAAAGCATCAGCTGTGGAACTCCATGGGCCATGATTCAAACAGTGATTACTCATAAGCTAAAAGCCTTAAGAAAATTCTTCAATCTCTTTGATCATCAGGCTTCTCCTATGGGGGGCAAGAGGTTCCGGTACATTATGACAGAATCGGGCTCTGAGCATAATGATAACATACTATATATTTCAAGAGGCTAAAATAATTTTGATCAATATTTGAAGAAAGGTATTTGCTCTGATTTAAACATTATGTAATATAGGCAAATATCAAAATATCTCAATATAACCATGTACAATATCTGTGTCCACTAAAGTTTACTTTTAATTTTCTAATATAAGGGCAAGTGTTCTATGATTTACTTGAATTTGAAAATAAAATGTCATATGAAGGGTGAAGAAAATACTCCCCAATCAAAAGCAGTAATTCAACAAGTAAAGCCTATTATTTGTGTTGGCATCATCAGAGTCACTAACTTCTTATAACTAGCACAATTTTGTATTACATATCTGTTCTATACAGGGTTCATTAAGTCAGTGATGACAGAGATCTAGTCTGTCTTCCAGTATAGAGTCGCAGTGGAACAAGCCCACACTGACTGCCCTAATAATCTGTAGAAATGATTTTTAGCAATGAAAAACTAACTGCATTTCTGTATCTCTTTCTGTATCTCTTTCTAAGTGATGGTCAACACAGAGAGCATCACGTTTCCAACATACATAGTTAGCCTGAGTGAAAGGGAAATCGGAGTGTCTACAGTGCTTGATAAGTTTCACCATTCCAAACTATTTCAGGTTGGAAGCCTAGGATTAGCAAAGCAAACACACATTCTATATGAAAATTATAGAGCAACAGTTAGGATTAGAGTGGAATCACACGATTTGAATGGAATGTTGAGAACAGCAGCCATGCCAATCCAAGCAACCAATTACAGCTGATGAAATTTTTGGTAAGACTACAACTAGATGGGTTTTCCTAATTTCTGTACCGTAAGTTGCTTTGGCATCTACTGTAGGAAACCTGGTTCTCTCCTACTAATTTCAAGAAATACAAGGTACCGGAGAACTCCAGTTCCAGGGGAATCTGACACCCTCTTCTGACCTCCACGGCATTGCATGACACGGGTGCACAGACCTGCATGCAGACAGTACATTCATACACATACAGAAATAAAAATAAAAATTTAAAAATTAAAAAAAAAGAACACTTTGCTTCAGGACACCCTTAAGAGTTTTAGTCTCAGCTCTGTCAGCAAATCCTCAGTAAGCCTTGACAAGTCACTGCCCACATAAGAGCCTCATGTTCTGACCTGTGAGGAGAAAGCCTACATTATCTTCAAGAACTCATCCAAATAAGACCTGGGTTGTATGAATACGGTCTCTTCACTATGAAGACAGACATCTGTCTCACCATGTGAAGGCTATCCACGGGGGACTAAATGACGTGCTCACTTGGTCCTACACCAAATAACTGCTTTCTTCACTGTTGCTTTCACTACTTCTTTTTTTTTTAATTTTTTTTTTATTAATTTTATTTATTTCTGTATGTGTATGAATGCACTGTCTGCATGCAAGTTTGTGCACCCGTGTCGTGCAATGCCGCAGAGGTCAGAAGAGGGCGTCGGATTCCCCTGGAGCTGGAGTTCTCCTGGAATTGGAGTTTCAGACGGTTCTCCGCCCCCATGTGGGTGCTGGGGATCGAACCCGGGTCCTCTGTAAGAGCGGTTGGTGCTCCCAACTGCTAGGCCATCTCTCCAGCCCCCTGCTTTCACTACTTCTAACAAAACAAATATTTTATTTTATTCATCTTTGCAGCAACTTTAACCAGAAATACATCTTAAAATAACTTTCCATTTAATCTGGTGCCAACAGAAAGGTAAGATTTTCCTATTATAGCCATCAGCTCTTAGAAAGTCTTCATTATCAGGGTAAAAGAACAGTCACTAACTGTCCAAAGAATACAAATGTAGAATTTGCCATTTGCTAAAGGAATTCCTGAAGCCAGACGGGCAGAGTACAGTACCGGAAAGCTAATACCTTCCACATTCAGAAGGCTACTTAAAGATTACTGTATTTTCAAAGTTCACCTCAAACGTGTCCTAAATGGCCCAGAGTTCTCTACAAAAAGGAATGAAGACAGCTATTTAAACATATTTCTGACACAAGAATGAACTAACTTTGCTTTTGTTTGGTTTGGATTGGCTTGGTTTTGTGTCTGTGTCTGTCTGTGTCTGTTTGTGTGTGTGTCTGTGTGTATCTGTTATGTCTCTATGTGTGTATCTGTGTGTGTGTCTGTATGTCTCTATGTGTATCTGTGTATGTGTCTGTGTGTGTCTGTGTATATGTCTCTATGTGTATGTATGTCTGTGTCTCTGTGATTTACGTTTCTGTTCTGTTACCATACTGGAGATTGAATCTAGGGCCTCAGCACATAGAAGGCAAGAGCTCTACTACTAAACCGTATCTTCACTTGTTATTTAAAAGGTTGAAATTATTTGGAGGAAGGGCTAAGAGTTAAGTCAGCACTACAGTGCTTGCCTACCATACCCAAGGACCCAGGGTTCAATCTTCAGCAGGAAAATAAATAAATATTATTTTAATGACTAAAAAAACCTTATATATGATCAACACAGATAGCATACACATTTCTAACATACACTGTTAGCCTGAGTGAGGAGATCAGAATATCTGGAATGTTTAATAGTTTTTTTTTTCTTAAAGTTAAGATGGAAGCCTATAAACCATGTTGGAATAATTGGCTGATTATAGAGTAACAGAGAGAATGGGAATATTTTTCCCTCCATCAGCTGCTTCTCCAGTGACCAGACTTGATTAATGCCTTAAACTTTTTCTACCATTGGACTCTGGGTTCCTGCAACTGCTTTTTACTACAGTGATAAAACAACTCTGGGGAAGAAGGGCTTATTTTCTCTTACAACTGCCAAGTTATAATTATCCTTTGAGGGAGGAACTGGAGCAGGAATCTGGAGACGGGAACTGAAGTGGAAACCATAAAGGAATGCTGTTTTCTGGCTCATGCTGTTTTTCACACAACCCAGGACCACCTGCTCAAGCACAGCACCAGGCACAGTGGGCTGGGTCCACATCAGTCAACAGTCAAGAACATGCCTCACAGACACGCCCACAGGCCGGTCCAATAGAGGAAGTTCTTTAGCTGAGGTTCTCTCTTCCCAGGTTGGTCAAGTTGACAACTAAAGCCATACTCTTAGAGATACGCCCAGAGGACTCTATAGCCCACTTTCTCATTCGCCTTCATTGCTGCTCTATCCACAACACCTAAGAAAGAGACACAACGTAAATATCCATCAACTAATGAATGATACGAAAATATGGAAAGTACACACGTGAGGGTTTAACGAGACATGGTCCCCAGTTTGCGGCACTATTTGGGGTCACAGACTCTTTGGGAGGTACAGCCTTGCTGGAGGAAGTGTGTCACTGGGAGTTGTCTTTGAGACTTTCTCACTTTTCTCCACTTCCATTTTCTCTCTGCCTCATGCATGTCTTAGGAGAGCTGCTCTCTCAGCTTCCTCCTCCTGCTACTGCTTCTGTGCCTCCCAGCCATTGGAAAGCTAAGTCAAAATAAACTACTTCCACAAGTCACTGGGTCATGGTATCTTAGTATAGCATACAATGGAACTTTGTGCATCAGAAACAAAAAACAACCAAAACTATAAAACCTGCAAGTTAATGGACGGATCTGAAAAAAAAAATTTTTTTTTAAATATTGGGCCAGCTTTTAGTCCATTTGTTCCAATTTCAGATGGCTATGGCAGTTCAATACCTCACACAAAAAGGTGGTTAAGGCAGTTAAGTCTTCCACAGGCTGCCTTCAACCAACCACTGATCAAAGTGGTGCGCGGAACTCTGCTACCTAACAGAAACATGTGGTCTTCTACATGCCTTTGTGTTGAGACTTCATAACCAGTAACTAAGCCTACATAGAGCCCAGGTGTGCGTGTATGAGGCCACGCCTGCCTGCACCTAGCTTTTCCGATCACTACAATAGACCTGTTTCGGGTAACTCAGCATGCTTGCTCCGCCATCAATTTATACTGAATTAGTTAACGCATACCCATAAACATAAACTCCACATGTTATCTCTCGTATGTAGACCCTAGCTTCAAAATCTTCAGATGTGTGTATTTAACATGGAGCACTAGTAGAACACAGGAAACAAGAAAGGGGTCATTGGTGGGTAGGAGGCAGATCTTAAAGGAGGTGACAGTAGAACCCGGGTGGTCTGAGAGAGAGAGAAGGGTTAGTGGGGAGAGAATGCCAAGGGAAGGAAAGGACGGGGGTGTGGGGGAGGGATAACCTGGGTGTGGGGGACGGATAACCTAAGACTTTTGAAAAACTTATTTTATAAAATTCCTTCAAAATTTATTTTAAAAAATAAGAGTTTAGGGCTGGCGAGATGGCTCAGCAGTTAAGAGCACCGACTGCTCTTGCAGAAGACCCAGGTTCGATTTCCAGCACCCACATGGCAGCTGAGAACCGTCTTTAACTCCAGTTCCAGGGGAATCCGACGTCCTCTTCTGACCTCTGAGGCATTGCACGACACAGGTGCACCAACCTACATGCAGACAGTACATTCATATACATAAATTTAAAAAAATGAGCTTAAATGTTACATGGGTAGAATAATGCTCCTGAGAAGCAAAATAATATTTAGACTTTAGCAAACAAAACAGTGTGGGATAAAGCCCCCACCCTGAGTTGTTGATCAGGTGGAACTATGAAACACCCAGAACAATACAGGCCAGTGCATGCTCCAGATTGCCTACTAGAACTTGATGGTATGATTCCAATACTGAAGACAGCACATACTGTGGTCACAGAACATGGAGAAATCTAGTTGGTACTGACCAGGAAACTTCCTACTTGCTGGTCAGCTTTCATAGTCCAGAAGGTGCTACGCAAGCTGCTGAAGAGAAAAATCATCAACTACATCACCCAGCCATGAGCTCTGTGAGCTACAACATCAACCTGCCTGGCAAGATATGCACAAGAGTGCAATGGTGACGTAAATGTTACAGGGTAGCCAACTACTTTCAGATTGGATTTAACACCCACTTTACAGGAGAGCGCTCATGCCTCATATTTAAACCTGGCCAAAAACTGATGGTTGAGGTGGTCTAGGCCCTTCTGGACAATCTACTACTATTATTTTGCTAAATGGTCAGAATATCAAGCTGCCTTTAAAATAATTATTTTTATACTCATAGATTAGTGCAGCTCTCAGCTCTCATCAGAGAAGCTATTTTGCAGTGGTTAGCAGTCAATACAGAGATTCACAACTGGTCAGAGAATGTGTGTTGTCGAGTGCCCAGACATAAATCAAACACCTCTATCACAGCCCTATGCCCCAAAGGCTCAGGAAACAGCTCAGAACAGGGGCTAAAAAAATGGTAAGAGCCAGAGGTCAGGGAGGACAGAAGCAAAGCAGTGTCTTCTGGACCACAGCTGTGGCTGCTGCATAAGACCTGCAAAAAGTCAAGATAGACAACCTTCCAGCTTGAGTAGGTGAGGGAGTCTGAGGCCCACCTGCAGCCAAGGAACTATTGTAGCTGATGGCTGCTGCAGGAGGAGAGTAAGTTTCTTCAGAAGTGCGGTCCCCATTGCATAGTTCACACTCCAGTGACCCTATACACATATGCATATGGGCAGTGTAAACTGAACTCAGTGGGTTATAACAGGAGCTGGGAGGAGGGGCTGGAGAGATGGCTCGGTGGTCAGGAGAACTTTCTGCTCTTGTAAAGGACCCCAGTTCACCCAGGTAGAGTAACTTTTAACCATCTGTAACTCTAGCTCCAGGGGATCGAATGGAACCCCTTCACGAGAATCTGCATTCACGTACACATACAAACACATAACTAAAAATGACAGAAACAACTTAAAAACCTCTTCCTGGACTGGAGAGATGGCCTAGCGGTCAAGAGCACCAACTGCTCTTGCAGAGGACCTGGGTTCGATCCCCAGCATCCACATGGCAGCTGAGAACCGTCTATAACTCCAATTCCAGGAGAACTCCAGTTCCAAGGGAATCCGACACCCTCTTCTGACCTCCGCAGCACTGCATGACATGGATGCACAAACCTACATGCAGAGAGTACATTCATACACATATGAAAATAAAATTAAAAAAATAAAAGTTAAAAAAAATCCTCTGTGTTTTAAAAAGATGAGAGGAGGAAGGACATGAAGTTGGGAGGAGGGATCTGTGAAGAGTTGGAAGGGGTATGAAGGGCTGATACTATAAAATGTAGCATATACATGTACAGACTCTAATATATACATACAAATAAGCATGTTTGTAAAGCAGTGTTAATTTCTTTGCCACATGAAGCTGAAAGAGATCATTCTAAAGTACAGAAGAAAAGCGAAAGTCCCAGAGCTACTTTTGATCATGTCCCTCTTTTATCACAAACCATTCCAAATCTGTAATCTATATGTGATTTTTTGCTTCTAATCCAAAATTTTCAGAATTCTTTGCTATTATCCTTCCTTATAGCCAATAATTTAAAAAAATCTACACACACACACACACACACACACACACACGATCTCTTAATAAAAATGTTATAAAGGTATCCCCTGTATCTAAAAATAAACCTGGACCAGGTGTGAGGATGCATGTCTTTATCCCAGCACTCGGGAGCCAGAGGCAGGCAGATCTCTGTGAGATTGAGAACAGCCTGGTTTCCATATCAACTTCAGGCCAGCTGGGGCCTCAGGAATACCTTGTCTCAAATTTTTAAATTAAATTAAATATAAAGGAGAAAATAGTGCATGCATGACTCTGAATTGAACAAAATCCCTCTAAGAAATTAGAATTGGTATCAACAATGAGCCTGCACATCACTTTACTTAATATGCACAAATACAACCAGTCTCACAGAGTTAAAATTAACTCTCAAACAAGAAGACTGTTTACTCCAAAGTAGACTATGTGTCTAGGCCTTGAATTAATACTAACATCAAACCTGCATAAAAATTGGAAAGATGAGACCATTCATAGAAGCAAAAGCAAACATGATTTAATCCTAGTCCCCACAGTTACCCTAATTCCCGGTAAGGATCACAGCTCCTACTCTAGTATCATCAGTTCCATTGCCCAGCTTTCCTGAATACCACCTAGAGTAGGAAGCCATCAGAACTAACTAAAGGACAGTCAGCAAGTAGTCAATCTCCACACACTAGATCAATGCACAGATTGGTACAGATTGTGCAAGGAAGTGAATACTTTAAAGTGAGGACACACAGGAAAAAAGCACGAGGCTTGAAAAATCACTATTTCTGATAAGCTTGGTCTGTGGGGAGTGGTAGAAAAGTAAACTCCAGGTCAAGAGATAAGGGTTTCCACTGGTATGGAAAAGGGAAAGGTTGGCTATTTACTAAGCAAGTTCAAGAGCAGTACCAGAGACTGAATACACACCACTGTATTTCATAGACTGTGTCCATGTCAAATTAATTCTCACAACAAGCCATGTATTTAGCCTAGTAAATATTACCTCTGAGGAACCAAAGGATATGACTGATTTGAGTTGTTATAACTAGTTAGAAATAAATAATAGGGGCAAAACTAGATCTTATAAATCTAGGGTCAAAGTTCCTGCCATTACAAAGAAAGTTTTCTACTGGATTTAAATTTTATACTATAAGTTAGATGTGTGGGAATGGAACTTTGTGTGTGGCTTGAAGCAAGGACTTGTAAGACCTGTCCTGGAAGATCTCCAGTTATCTGATATCTCTGTGAGCATTCAGAATTGCCTCTGTGAGTTATCTGTAGCAGGAAGATTAGGAATATTACAATGATTCTAACTTCACCCTATCTCTGCAAAGTTCCCGCCCCCTTCCCTTGAGGCACTGAGCAAAATGTCACACCTCTAGTTACCTGTTGCACAAATGGAAGCTCTGCAGCCAGCCAATTAGAACCAAGGTGGCTCACCCCTCCCTTCTGCCTGTCCCCCACTTCCTTGCCCAATATACAGACCTCACTGACAGAAAATAAATGGAATTACTATGCTCCCAGCTCTCTTCGTGTGAGTCTGCTCATTTCCACAGGTGATCTGCGGTTTTCCCTCCCCCCTTCTTTAGATAGTGAAGCCTAGAGACTGTTGGCCTACAGGCAGGAGACAAGTCCAAGAAGGGAAGGACAGCGTGTGGAATGCGATCACGCATGACTCAAAGACATTGAACAAATTTTATACTATAAGATGTGTGGTGGATAGCCTTAGTGTTTGACATACCTGGGCTGAAGGAGCCGAAATTGGAGAACTGCCACCATTGGACGGGCCTGTGGCCATGTCTGTGGGGCATCTTGATTGTTGAGTGATGTGGGAGGGACCAGCTCTCTGAGGATGATGCCACCCCTGGGCAAGGTGTTCTCTATTGTGTAAGAAAGCAGGTTGACAATTGCCTAGCTGTAAATATTTCTTGTGCAAGGCCCCTTGAGCTTTTGACCAAGCAGTTGGGCATGATGCATATTGGAAACAACAACAACAGAAAGGACTGCATCAAAAAACTGACTGAAACAGTGAACTTCTGCTCAAAACAGTCAACTTCCACATGGAGAATATTGAGAAAGACTGAGAGATGAAAAGCATATTTGGCAGAATGCACGAGCTCTGGTGGGGTGGGGGGTTAGGGCAGGCTGAGCTGGGCCAGGGGAGCAAGCCAATGCTCCTCCCTCCAGCCGTGCTCCTCCACAGCCGTGTTCCTCCCTCCAGGCTCTGGTCCTGAGTTCCTGCCTTGGGCTCCCTCAGTGATGAACTGGGACCTGATAAGGTGAATAAACCCTTTCCTTCCCAAGTTGATATTGGTCAGAGTGTTTTGTCACAGAAACTGAAAAAAAAAATCAGAACACTTGGTAAGGTAAATAGTTCTAGGGAGAGCTCAATTACTTAATAAAAGATATTGCATACTAGAAAAGGAGTGACCTCCTACACTTGCACTTAAAAAAGAAAACGATAGCTCTATTACATACTGCCAACTGAGCGTCAGAAATGTGTACACATCCTGCCCTTCTTATATTATGAGAACCAGTTCAATGATCTGTTCTTCACATTTTTAGGGACCAAATAGGGAAACCCATAAACTGAAAACAAGAACACTACCTAAAGAAAAGTATAGTTCTGGCAACTTTATAATATGAACACATGGAAGCTCAGTGATTTCTACTGCAGTTTAATATATTTCATTTCACTTAATAATCAATTTTGAGGTAAAAAATAAAGAAACTCGATGGGCATGGTGGCACACGCCTTTAATCCTAGCACTTGGGAGGCAGAGGCAGGTGAATCTTTGTGAATTCAAGGTCTACAGAGTGAGTTCCAGGACAGCTGGGTCTACAGGGAGACCCTGTCTTAAAAAGACAAAAAAAAAATAAAGAAGCTCAACACTATATAGGAAACAAGTGTGCTTCAGGTTTTAGGAGCCAGTGAAAACTTTACTTTTACACAGTCCTTTTCTAACAAGGATCTCAATATTAAGGGCCACCTTTTTGGTGGTCCTTCAGCAATGCTCCCTTTCTGTTAATGCTTTTTCAGAGATCAACTCTATAGTGCTTTAATGAAGAAACAATCAAAACAAGAGAAGGAAAGAATAATTTGCACATACAATAGAGCCTATTTTAAAATAATGAAGCCAAAAAAATAATAAAATAAAATAAAATAAAATAAAATAAAATAAAATAAAATAAAATAAAATAAAATAAAATAAAATAATGAAGCCAGACCACAGACATCTGGGAAAACAACAGAAGAAGACCTTAACTTAGAAAGCAGCTATGGGGGATGGAGAGATGGCCTAGCAGTTAAGAGCACTGACTGCTCTTGCAGAGGACCCAGGTTCGATCCCCAGCATCCATGGTGGCTGAGAACCGTCTGTAACTCCAATTCCAGGAGAACTCCAGTTTCAGGGGAATCCGACGCCCTCTTCTGACCTCTGCAGCATTGCATGACATGGGTACACAAACCTACATGCAGACAGTACATTCATACACATAAATAAGAGAGCAGCTATGGCTAGCTAAATAGGGAGCTGTAAAGGCACAGCCAGAAGGTGACCTGCAAGTGCACACAGGAGACTGAAGAACTGTCTGAAGAGCAGCTAGCCAGATGTCAGGACAAGGGGGCTACAGATGGGAATTAACAGAAAGTTACCTGACTGTTCTGATTACCTTTCTCTGCTTCCATTTCCCAGCATACTTTAAATCAGAGAAGGTAAAACTTCAAGGAAAGCATGAGCTCCTCTACAGTCAATAAACAAAATAAATTTTGTTGTTGATCTGGAGGTGGTAAAGAGGAAAGGACATACTTATGCTGTCCACACACTTCTAGTATACGCACTTATATGTTCTAGAGTAGAATTAATTCAGGCTTTATGACTCATTAAAGGCAAAAGGTAAACATTTCTAGTGCTGACACCCCCCCCCTCCAGTTTTTGTCAGTGAGTAGCTATCTGTTCTGGAAATATTCATCAGACACAAAGTTTTTACCGAGGTATAACTCTGACACAGAAGTCTCTGAAATGACACTTCACTTACATAAAAGGTTTTGAAGACTATTATTATTATTATTATTATTATTATTATTATTATTATTATTTTGCTAGCCTCGAACTCCCTGGCTTTGAACTCAGAGATCCACCTGCCTCTGCCTCCCAAGTGCTGGGATTAAACAGGTACAATACCACGCTCAGCAGAAAGCCAATTACTAATAAGCTAAAAACTCATGCAAACATTTTTTAATTGGATCTGTTGGGGCTAAGTATGTAGCTCAGTGGCAGAATGCTTGCCCAACACGTGTATACCCTGGGCTTGACAATAAAGCAAAGTTATGATAGTGTTGGCACTGATGACTGAAATATAAAAAAAGAAGTTAACTTTGTTAACTTTGCATGCTTCATCAAAGTCAGTTTCAAACAATATTCTTCTGTTTGTTCAGTTTTGAGAAGAACCAAATAGCATCATTTATGCTTTGGTAGCCATGACCTCTGCCATAACTATTCCTATAAAAGCCATTCCTATAGCTTTCATCTATCATTCTTTTGGGGAGGTGGGGGCTTGATTTGAGATGTTAGGTGTGAAAAAAAAAAATGCACAGAAAAAAAAAAAAAAAAAAAAAAAAAATTGTTTTTATTTTTTTTTTTTCGTTTTTTTTTTTTTGTTTTTTTTTGGTCTTTTTTTTTTTTTTTTTTTTTTTTAGCCCCAGCTGTCCTAGATTCGCTCTGTAGACCAGGCTGGCCTTGAACTCACAAAGATCCACCTGCCTCTGCCTCCCAAGTGCTAGGATTAAAGGTGTGCGCCACCACGCCCGGCTCAATCTTTAATACAAAATTTAATTTGCTAGTGCACAAGAACCCAATTAAGAAAACTGATTCATCAAGGGGGCCAATTGTTGATGCAACAGGGACACAACCCACTCCACACAGGGATGAGTGCGACCCCAACTGTTTGCTACAGAGACCTTTTATTTTTTATTTATTTATTTATTTTTTCTTTTTTGGTCTTTTTGAGACAGGGTCTCCCTGTAGCCCTAGCTGTCCTGGAACTCACTCTGTTGACCAGGCTGGCTTTGAACTCACAAAGATCCGCCTGCCTCTGCCTCCCAAGTGCTAGGATTAAAGGTGTGCACCACCACGCCTGGCTTGCTACACAGAGACCTTTTAAAGACAAAAACCACAAACTAGAGGAATTTGGTGATGTTATAGAAACACAATTGCAAGGCTGTAGAAACACAAAGCAAGCAGCGGTGACCTTTAAACTGATAGGTTGTGTTAGCAGTGTGAAGCCCCTAGGAGAAGAATGGGCTCCTTAGGGGGTGGGAAGCATTACTTCAGGACTGGGAAAGTTCATCCTGACCTCAGGTAGCTGTGGGAACTAGGAACTGGGGCAGATTGTTGCAGTTAAGGTAGTCATGGGAACCAGGCTTGCTTTTGCTAACTCCATTTCACAGTTAACTCCTTCCTTCTAATTAACTTTCTGACCTGGTCCTAATAGTCCCCCTTTGAGTCAGATCATGGACTCATCTGCAGTAATGGGTTCCAAGGACCATGAGCTGGACTGCAGAGATTCTTTTCTTTACAAAGCTAACTAAAACATGGCATCTGCAGGCACCTGGTGGGGCAGTCAGCAAGCAAGAGGATTTCTAAGGTACATTTCTATACAGGCTCTGGGCAGGACCCCAGGTAAAGGGAAGAGGCCATAGTTTGACAGGCTCTGGAGGAGGTGGACGCCTGTGTGTCCCTTGAATTCTGGGAAACTCAGACCTAACATTCCAGCCTTTTGATTATGATAAGGGAATGGGACATGGTTCTCTCTTCTGTATCTGCTTCAGAGCTGAGGAGGGACAAAGTCTTGGGGGAACAGGTGTCAGGCTGGCGGGTTAGAATCCGGTCTCCCATTTGGCTGCTCTGGGTGCCTGGTGTTTTTGGTCCAGATCAACAGTGGCCAATAGTTACTGGACAGTTTCTCTGCAACTGAGAAGACAAGCTGGTTAAGTCTTATGTGAGTGTACCAGTGCACAGACTTCACAGTACCAATAGGGGGCCTGGTGGGTGCATTAGTGAGTGATTGGAGGGTCCCTGTCTACACAGTCTCCGGAAGGGAGAACCTGCACTCTATTAATACTCCATTCTAAGGAATTGGAAAAAAAGCATTTTTAGTACTCAGGGCTCCAGAACGAGAGCCAGCTTAACCATGACCTATTTCTGAGTTATTTTCTAGCATGGCACAGTAGATCTTTCACTGATATATGGTATTTCTTTGATTATAGTTTCCTGTTGGGGTATTTAAAACCAGTTAGTCCAGATAAATTAGTTTTGGTCTTAAGGTCAGTTGAGGTTCGGGTCCTTAGGAGTCACTCAGGCCTTGTGCCTGGCTCTTTTTACCAGTTCCATCTGTGTGAGGACAAAGTCAGGTCTTGCTTGACCTTTGAAGCGTGAGGAGCTTCTCCTCTTTATTGACTTTCCTCCTTTGACTGGGCACTGACCAGAAGAAGTCCTCTAAAGTGAATCTCCAAGACCTCCCTGGCTCGGGATGACTGGTGACTCACTCCCATCGGACATGTAGACAGGTGCTCATACAGGACCCTAGGTGACTCACTCCCATTGGACATGTAGACAGGTTCTCATACAGGACCCTAGGTGACTCACTCCCATAGGACATGTAGACAGGTGCTCATACAGGACCCTAGGTGACTCACTCCCATAGGACATATAGAGAGGTGCTCATACAGGACCCTAGGTGACTCACTCCCATAGGACATGTAGACAGGTGCTCATACAGGACCCTAGGACTCACTCCCATAGGACATGTAGACAGGTGCTCATACAGGACCCTAGGTGACTCACTCTCATAGGACATGTAGAGAGGTGCTCACACAGGATCCTAGGTGACTCAAGCTGACCTTAGGGGGTAAGGGCCAAAAGATTGTCCCTTCAAATTCCCCTGGCCAAACAGGATTAGAGCTTTAAGTATGGTTGTTAAACCTCCAAGAGGGTCAGTTGAATGCTTTCCTATATAACACATAAATAAAGCTTGAACACGGACTTAAGCATTCTTTTTTAAATTTATTTATTTATTATTTTTTATGTGTATGAGTGTACTGTCTGCATGTAGGTTGGTGCACCCGTGTTGTGCAATGCCGCAGAGGTCGGAAGAGGGCGTTGGAACTGGAGTTAAAGATGGTTCTTAGCTGCCATGTGGGTGCTGGGAATTGAACCCAGGTCCTCTGCAAGAGCAGTCAGTGCTCTTAACCACTGAGCCATCTCTCCAGCCCCCACTTAAGCATTCTTAATAAATTCTTAATTGCTGTGCCAAAACACTCTAATAGTGAAAGCTCATGACAAGGCCTGGTGATTCTACTCTAGGTGTTTTACCCAAAGAGGAGAAGGCATGTTCGATAAAGTCATACACAACAGGTAAGATAGCTCAGTGAGTAAAGGTACCTAACACAAGCCCAAAGACCTAATTTGATCCCTAGACCCCACAAGGTGGACAGAAATTCAACTCCCATAAATTGTATACACACACACACACACACACACACACACACACAGAGTTGCATGCACACACAAAAAATAAAATAAAAAATGAACAAACACAAACATATACATATGAAATGAAAGTTTTGCAGAAGTAAAATAATCTAGAAAAGCAAAAAAGACTAATGAGAGGAAGGTAGGGCAGAAAAGGGAGACTAGGGAACCAGGCAGAGGGAATGATTAGATTCCATACAGGTCACATGCACACATACTGTGAGTAACTATAACTACCAAAGCTAAAACCCAAGCGTTCCTCATGGGCAAATAAAGAAATTTAAGTATAAACATATAATAGAATCCAACTAATCAATAGAAAAGAAATACATATGTTTATATATATAAATATAATTATATCGAATATTTATTTATATATTTTTTATATAAATATATATTATATATTACATCAAATGTATATATATATTACATCAAACACTGTGTAAAAAGAAAAAGTGAGATTCAGAAAGATATTTGCTATCTGGTCCATTTATATAACAATTTTGGCAACAGAAAAGAGGCAGAATAAAGAAGACTGGGGAAAAGATGTGAGAAGTTGAGACCTCAAACTGTGTGGCTACAGGACTACATGACTGTCAAAATCACAACTGTAGACTTTAAAGAACGAATTTTTAGTGGATGTAAATTAAATCCCAAGGAATATACTCGTGTGTGTGTGTGTGTGTATGTGTGAGTGAGAGAGAGTATTTTTAAATGAAATGGTGCCAAAGGAAAGTTATTTGTCATGTCTTTTTTTTTTTTTGGTCTTTTTGAGACAGGGTCTCCCTGTAGCCCCAGCTGTCCTGGAACTCACTCTGTAGACCAGGCTGGCCTTG
>VZQC01010872.1:582293-619457 GCA_009823505.1 Rhizomys pruinosus
GCTTTGGCACTTGACCTCACAAAGCTCCACCTGCCTTGGAGATCTTAACCGCTAGGCCATCTCTCCAGTCCCCCAATATCTGTATTTTTTAATTATTTTACAAAGAACATTTCTGTCCATTGGGGATAATGCACTTCATTCATTTGAGAAATATTGCATGACTGCATATAGCAATAAACTCCCAAGGTTTTTTTTTTTTTCCTTAAGGCAGAGACGCTTTTGGTATACATGTGAACGTATACTTGTAGGGGTTTGTTTTGTTTGTTCTCGAGAAAGGACTCGCTACTTAGCTCAAGCTGGCCTCAAACTCAGCTTCCAGAATTCTGGAATTACAGACATGCCACACTTGGTTAAATCTGCAGGACTCTTTACAACAACTCCACGTACAGAAGACTGGAGTCAAGATCACATCCATATAACCCAGAGAATTTTTATGACAGACTCATACATCCTATGTGGCAATCAGTAGATTATTACTTTTTAGAACTCTGTATCTGAGATGCTGTCCAGCTCCCAAATTGTGTCATGCTGCTTTGTACTTAAAGGAAATTATGGAAAATGAGGCATACCTATAAGGGCTAGTCTCGGGATCTGCCTGGAAATTACTACTCTGATGATCATCTATTCTTCATTCTCCCGCACACAGACTTCCATCAGCACTGTTACCACACTCACAAAGGCTCACCGGCTCCCTTCCATGCAGCTGCTAGCTGGATAGCCATCCAGCTGCAAATGGCAGCCTTCTTTACGGACTGCCAGATCTCTGAGGATATGGCTATATCCAACTCATTTTGCATCCCTAATGCCTAAGGCAGTAGTTGAACTGTATATCACACTCACTGTTTATCCCATGAAAATAATAACTATTCTTTAAAAAAAATGTTTTCCACCAATAATTCTTACTTCCAAGACCAGGCTAGAAGTAAGCCTTTTTTTTTTATTTTGAATGTAATGCATGTCTATATTAGATGAAGTCTACTTCGTGTTTGTGTGTGTGTGTGTGTGTGTGTGTATTTTATGTGTGCACACATTTCTTATAAACTTAATGCTGGCATTACTGATGTGATACCACTAATTCAAAGAAGCTATGTCTGCTCTTTAAAGATCTATACTCTGAAAACGGATATGAAATAATTATGTTGTAGATAGACTTTCTGAACCACACAGGGAATATCAAACACCATATATACTCATCCAGTTATTCATTCATTCACACATTCAAATATTTCTTAAATATTTGCTGGCTATGTAAAGGCTATGAACCCAAATAAGGAGCGTAAAGCAAAAATAAATAAGCAGCAGTTCAAGGAGAACTAATCAGTGACTCATTAGAAACAACAAAAACTGCTGTAGCACTCTGAAGAAAAAGCAAAGCAAACTTGCCCTGAGGCCAGGTAAACGCTGGCATCACGTTAGCTGCCTGATGTGCAAGCAGTGAGTCCCAGATCTCCAGCACTGTATCAACTTACTGTATCTTCTTCAAGTCCTCACTTTATGTCTCTAATTTAATTTACCCCATTATGCTACCTGCATGTATTAGACCCAAAATAAATCAATGCTTTCTAGGTTATGATTCTTTTTATGGGTTAAATTTTATCTTTTACTGTAAGAAAACAAACACAAAAACAATTGTCTCACAACCAGCTGCCTACACTCTCAAAAACAAGTCACTGCTAGGTGCACAGATTTTAGATGTGAGGCATTTTGCACAAAGAGACAGAGAGAAAGAGAAGGAAGGAGGGACAGGGAAGACAGATCGTTCATTAGCTTGGTACAAGGTGAACCTTGCCATTTGAACAAGAAGAAAACAAAATAAAAACAAGATTTGGGGAACTATGGAAAGAAGGAAAAGGCAGAGAAGATGTTCTTTCCATTACAAAGCTGTATGGATTTTCTAAACACATTTTGACTAGGAAATAGGAGCATGCTGACATTTAACTGACTTTTCACCTATAAAAACTCAGAAGTGTCGGGCCTGGTATTTAATCCCAGCACTCAGGAGGCAGAGGCAGGTGGATCTTTGTGAGTTCCATGCCAGCACAGTGAGTTCTAGGACAGCTGGAGCTACAGGGAGACCCTGTCTCAAAAAGACCAAAAAAAAACTCAAATATGTTTGTCTCCTAGTTTGACATTTCCCAAACTGTACATACTGGCATAGTTGTGCGTACACAAAAACCCTTCCCAAACAGCAAAACTATTCTCCATAAAAACTAAAGAGGAAAGCATTATTTATTTATTTTTGGTCTTTTTTGAGACAGGGTCTCCCTTTAGTCCCAGCTGGCCTAGAGCTCGCTCTGTACACCAGGCTGGCCTTGAACTCACAGAGATCCGCCTGCCTCTGCCTCCCAAGTGTGCCTGCCTCTGCATCCCAAGTGCTGGGAGATTAAAGGCATGCTTCACCACACCCAGCTAAAAACATTATACTTTAAGCTAGGATAAAACAAAAGATTTTCAAATAATCCTTTACTCTTATGTCCTTTGACAGGTTCACAACAAAGACCAGTGTCCCATGCACTTGTAAAGAAAGGAAAGCGAGGGCTGGAGAGATGGCCTAGCGGTTAAGAGCACCAACTGCTCTTGCAGAGGACCCGGGTTCAATCCCCAGTACCCATATGGTGGATGAGAACCATCTTTAACTCCAGTTCCAGGGGAATCCAATGCCCTCTTCTGACCTCCGAGGCATTGCACAGCACGGGTGCACAGACCTACATGCAGACAGAACACTCATACACATACAAGAATAAATAAAAATTAAAAAAAAAAAAAAGACAGCGAAAGGGGACATATTTCCTGTGTTCCTCTCAATTCTACTGGAATTCACCCTGTGATGTCAAATAGAATTGTACACACACCTACCAAAGGTGTGTTAGAAAAAGAAAACTGGAAGACATAAAGACATTGTGACAGAAACTTGAACCAGAATATTAAGTAAATTACTACCAAACCTCCTTGAATTTAGCTGGAGTTTCAGGATTACAGGTCTTAGTGTTTGTGCATGCTTTGGACGCCAGCTGTATTCTCTTTAATTAAGATAAAGACATTGTTAGGTGGCAACTGGGGCCTTAATTAAAAGTTATATGAGAGAAAGATGCAACTTATGAGAGTTGAATACTTTCCCCAATCAAAAGTCTCACCACCACGGGGACACTCCTAGAAAAATACATCCATTTTTCTTTTAAATACATCAATTTCTTTGATAACTCAGGTGCTTTTAAGAAAAATTATTCCAACAGCTCTGACCTCATTCGACACCAATTAAATTCTAATTGAACAAAGATGGATAAAAGGTCCACACTAAACATCCTTGTCACTTTATCAGAATATGTAAACAGGACTGACAAAACACTCTATTATGCAAAATAAAAGCCAACCTGAATGTATTAAAATTCAGCATTCATGACTGGAAAAATCTGCAGTTTTAGATAGAAAACATGGAATTCCTTCAGAAATAATACATTAGCACAAGTTAGGTCTGTCTTGATAAGCAATCAGAAGACATGGGGTTTAATAAAAGCAGACACAGCACAAAGTTCTTTCCAGATCACTGCAATGGACGGAGTTGGGGGGAAAGCACAGAACTACATGGTGGGCGCTTTGCATGCGAGGTGTTTAACTCCAAGTCTTATTTTCCTCATTATCATGAAGGACTACAACAGTTTTTCTTTAGACACACAACCACAGACACAGACACAGACAGACACACACACCCTCATATCCAAAAGCACCAGACAATCCCCAAGCCAGGACTCTCAGGTAAGGTACTGATCTGCTTTCCCTATCACTCAGGCAGCTTGGTCTCGAATAATACTCTTCACCAAAGCCATGCTAGAGCAAAAAAGGCAGAGAAACACAGCAGGAGGGTGGTACTATTAGGAGCAACGGGGCAGATCCAGCCTCCAAAAAGGTGGACATGAACTGAGTGACTCCTTGTTACTGGGCTCGTCTAGAACTGCGGCAGAATGCAGCCCAGCAGTCACCAACTTTCTTGGGATTTCTAGGTTGGCCTGAGTTCAGACCATTTGAGTCACATTAGGTTAGGACTGAAACCTAAAGTTCCAAGAAATCAAAATCTTTCTTTTCACTTCCACATTCTCAAGCCAGGGCAGACCAGAGATCTCAATGAGAGTCCACATCTACAACAAAGCATTGGTTTGGGAACTTCTAGGCTTACAGTAGCACTCTGGAACTCTGCGTTTTGAAATACCCAAGTCTGTGATTTCCTTCTTCAAAGGCCCAAAGAACCAAGCTTAAAAAATGCTAGGCCTTGGGGTTTGTGTGAAGACTGAGAGGGGAAGTCAGAGGACTACCCGTTGTTAGCTAGGTTTAGTCAGTATTAGTCTTGTTTTCCTAGCCTTTCAATACAGGAAGCCATTAAAAAACAAAGTCACAAGGCCCCTGCTCTCCTGTCGAGTTTACTGCTTTTTCTTAAAAACATTAAGAAAAAAAAGCCGACAAGGATCTGGGACCATCCATTTAAGGAAATGCCAAGCCTAAACTTCTAATCCGTGAGGAAGATGGGTCACGGTGGGAGAAAGCCAGACGCTGGGCTAGGAAAAGCACGGAGAAAAAAAAGAGGGAGGGAGAAAGGGAGGGAAGGAAGGAGGGAGAGGAGGAAGGAGGGAAGGGTCAAGTTTCAAAACAAAGGCTCCACACGAACGCCAACCCCTCCCGGCGCCCGGTCCGGCTGGGCCTCGCTTTCCCTACCAAGTGGGGTAGCAAGGCGTCGGCACGCAGGGGCCCTGCCATCCCGAAAAGCCTCGGCGTCGCCGTACAGGCTGGGCCCGGGTCTGCCAGGCCGGGCTGGGCATGGGGGGCAGGCCCGACCCCGCGTCCAGCAGCCGGGACCCCGAGGCCCGCACATTGGCCCGGCCCACGCCGCAGGCCCACCCTACCTTCCTTCACGCCCGGGAGCTTGGACTGGTCGATGGTCACGTTGGCCATGGCGGCCTGCCGGGCGACCGACTGCAGGCGGACGCCCCACCCGGCCCTGCCGCCGCCACCTGCCCGCGCCCCGGGCCGCTCTCTCCAAATCCCCGGAGCCCGGAAACGGACCGCCGTCCAGTACGGAGGGAGAGAAGAGACAGAAAGACAGCGGGCAGGGGAGGGAGGGAGCTGCAGGCGCACCGCCGAGGGGCGGGAGGCAGACCTCCCCTCCTCCACCATCCGGAGCCCGCAGCGCCCCCGCCCGCCCCGCCGAGGCCTTGACCTAGGAGCGCTCGGCAGCCGGTGCAGTCAGAAACCAGCGCTGGTCCCGGGTGAAGGTTTCTGTTAGCTGCCGGCCTACCGTGCACCAATCACAGACTTGGGCACTCTTGGACCCGGGGTTATAGTACACGGACATTAAAAACAAACAAAAATAATAGTAACCTGCTGAATAGAAAGCAGCTGATAAAATTCTGTGCCTTTCTGAAAAAGAACGTTCCCAACCAGCTGGAGCAGTGAGTCACTCATTCATCAAAACCTATGAATGTCTACCAGCTCTGATATTAGGTACTGTAGGTGACAAAGACATGTGTCAGACTTCCCACTGCTCCAGCAGGCCGCGTTCTGGCCTAGAATTCTAACATTGTATCTTCTTCGCTGCTGTTTCCTTTCCTGGCTGCAGAATTCTCTCTCCTTTGGGAATCTGCCTCCTTCCCCTCCTTCTCGGGGAGTATTCCTGTCCTAAACTTGTGCAGCCACCGATCCAACTGCCCAGCCCATCAGTCCCCATTTATCAAACGGATGTGAGACCAAAATAGGTCCAACAGAATACTTTCCTGGGCTTACTACATAAAAGACAAAGGCCAGGCGTAAGTACCCTATTTTCTGAGTGGGAGGCCAGGCACACTATAAACATTGAAGCTGAACTGAACAAGCAAAGATAAGCGAAAGGGAGATGAAGAAAGCAAGTTCTGAAGGAAACACTGTAGCGAACCAGTTCCTCTGCAGAACGGCCAGTTTCCGCAACTCCTGGACTCCGAGATCTCACCAAGTATCCTCTGAAGTCGCCGCATCCCTCCAGCCACCAGCTTACAGCTGATTTTCTGTAACTCGGAGTTCAGAGTCCCAGAGGAAGAGGCACAGAACTTAGGCTAGCAAAAATAAAGATGACATTTCTGCCAGGGGTAGCAGTGAATTTGAACAGTTATTTTATATTTCTTTAAATATTACATTTCATATAGCTATATAAATATGGGCTATTTTCAGTTTTGCCTTTTTAAAATTTATCTAATTATTTTTAAACAGGGTTTCCCTGTAACCTCAGATGGCCTGGAGATCACTATGTAGACCAGTTTGGCCATTATCTTATTGAGATCCACCTGACTGCCTCCCTAGTGCTGGGATTAAAGGCATATGCCACAGCGCCCAGCTTAGTTTTGCCTTTTAAACCTAAAGTTTAAAATAATATCATATGTTATGGAAAGCAGTGTGGAGAACCCTTGGAATGAGCTTGCCCCCTGACCCAGCCATACCACTCCTGGGTATGTACCCACAAGACTCATCTTACCGCAGAGATACATGCACAGCCATGTTTATTGCAGCTCTCTTCACAATAGCAAAGAGCTGGAATCAACCCAAGTGTCCCTCAACTGATGAGTGGATAGAGAAAATGTGGCACATCTAGACAATGGAGTTCTATGCAGCAGTAAAGAAAGATGGCATTATGAACTTTGCAGGTAAATGGATGGAGCTAGAAGATATCATGCCAAGTGAAGTAACACAGTCCCAGAAAAACAAATGACAAATGGTATCCCTCATCTGTGTATGCTAGCGCCAATTACCTTATTGTATGGCAAACTGAGCAAAGTTAATGTGATCTGAAAACAACTGTGCTCTTATATTGTGAATCCCTTAAAAAATAAATAAATAAATAAATAATATCAGAGGCTTTACAAAAAAAAGCCTGTTTCTATAATAGAGAAAACATTCTGTAAGTTAAATACATAGAAAAGTAGGTTTGTGGGGTTTTTGTCCTGCCACCTATTGAATACTTTAAATTTCTAGTAGTTATAGAGAATAAAAAGACAGTATTTCTTTTTTTTTTTTTTAAAACTTTTTTTTTTTTTTTTTTTTTTTCTCTTTCTTTTTCTTCTTTTTTTTCTAATATACGAATCTATGGGCTTTTTTTTTTTTTTTTTTTTTTTTTTGGCTGGCCTTGAACTCCAGCTCCCCCTGCCTCTGCCTCTTTCAGCAAATCCTACCGGTGGGTGTGCACCACCAGCACTGGCCCTGGAAGACCGACGTCTATAAATCAATTACTATGGGCCCCTTACTTGAGTTTGGTAAAGAATTAGTAGATTGAGAAGAAAGAAAGAGAAAAATGATGGAATGTGTATTACATTCTCCTTCCCAAATGCTAAACCGAGCCATGACTGTCCTGTAACTGTGGGGACTATTGGACTGTGAATGAATTTAACCCATCAGACGGGAATAGATGGGGACAGGTTTACTATACACACTGCAAGGTAACAAGACAGGAATAGGGGAATTGCTTGCACCACACAGTGGGCTGTGGAGCTTATTTGGTTGCAGTGACTCCCCTCTAGTTCCCACCATGAAGATAAAGGCTGTCCTGATTGGTTGATGTTGGATTCTGGCCAGAGGGAGGGCGGCATCTCTATGGTGTTTTGTTGGTGGTTGTAATTGCTTAATTCCCTCATTTTGGCCTGTGTTTTGGCCAGAAATAGCCACTTCTTTCTTTTAGGGGATTCTTCTGGAACCTAGGTCCCATTATGGAAATTCAGTGATAGAACCCGTTGTATCTCTGATCTCTCGGCCATGGTCATCTTGCCACATTCCCTGCTGAACTAGCAAAACACTTCATCTTGGGAAGGTCTTTGGGGTCTTTTCTTTGATCTGAGCAGGATGATGAGCTGACTCTACCTTTCATTTGTTAGGCTGCCAAGGGTTCCGTGAGAGGCCATAAAAAGAGAGCCATATGTAGGGGCCATTTTAATAAGTGGTCTGCACTACCTGGTTAAGAGGCCTTAAGGACAGAGAGGCTTTTGACAGTAGGGGTGAAAGTTTTATTGAAGCATCATCTGAGGGTGGGAATGTAGAGAGACAGAACCAGTGGTCCCAAGGAGAGACCAGAGCAACAAAGACCAGACATTTCTTTCATTGGTTTATTTGTGTATGGGGGGAAGGGGTGTGAGTGTGCATGTTCCACATGTGTGTGTGGAGGTCAGAAGACAACTTGGTGTGAGTGTGCATGTTCCACATGTGTGTGTGGAGGTCAGAAGTTCTCCTTCTACCTTATGGATTTATGGGATCAAAGGAAATCACTTTAGCCTCAAAGCCTTCTCGAAGACTTGTAAACATTGACTGTTCTACTATTAGATCAGTGCCTCTCTCAACTCTCACCAGAGTAGCTTCATCTTGCATAGATGGTGATTAACACAGAGATGCACAACTCATCAATGTGCAGAGAATCAAAGACTATAGAATTCTTGCCCCTAAAAGAAACACCTATATCACACCCTCTCTCCACAAGGCTCATGGATCATTGTAGAAGAGAGAGTGGAAATAGCAAGACGTGGGGGATGAATACAAGGAAACTATGTTGTCCAGATACAATGGGACGGTTGCACATATGAACGCACAAAGCTTGTGAAATCGTACAAAAGACCTGCTCAAGTTCAAGCCAGGCAAAATTGCAGCATGGATGGGGGAAAAGGCCTTGAGGCCTCAGCCACTGCTGAGGAACTACTGACAACTGATACCTGCTAGGAGAGAGAGAGAGAGAGAGAGAGAGAGAGAGAGAGAGAGAGAGAGCATTTACTTTAAGGGTTAGCTCTCTGTGGATTGACCAAGCTCCAGGTACCAACTCATACCCAAGAGCATTTGGGGAACAGAAATTAGACTGTATACGACTTTAAAATAATAGTAATAGAGGAAATGAAGTCAGGTGGTGATAAGGTAAGGGTGGAGATGGGGGGGTGCTGGATAGCTTTAGCGTCAACTTGACACACCTGGGTTGAGGGAGCCTCAGTTGGAGAATTGGCTCCATTGGACTGGCCTGTGGCCACATCTGTGGAGTATTGTCTTGATTGTTGAGCAATGTGGTAGGGCCAAGCCCACTATGGGTGGTACCACCCCTGGGCAGGTAGTTGTGTACAGTATAACAAAGCAGGCTGGGCAGGGGTCAGGGGAGTAAGCCAGCAAGAAGCATTCTTCCATGGCCTGTGCTTCGGCTCCTGCCTTCAGGTTCCTGCCCTGAGTTCCTATCTTGGGCTCTCTGAGTGATGAACTGTGACCCAGGAGATGTGAGCTGAATAAACCCTTTCCTCCCCAAGTTGGTAGTGGTCAGTCTGTTTTGTCACAGCAAATAAAAAGGAACTAGAACAGAAATTAGTATCGAGAGTGGGGTATTACTGTGACAGACCTGACAATGTTTTGGGAGAGGATTGTGGAAGTGTTTAGAACTTTGGGCTAGAAAAATCATTGAGCTCCAGCCGGGCATGGTGGCACATGCCTTTAATCCTAGCACGCAGGAGCCAGAGGCAGGCAGCTCTCTGTGAGTTCAAAGCCAGCCTGGTCTACAGAGTGAGTTCCAGACCAGCTGGGGCTACAGGAGACCCTTTCTCAAAAAGACACCTCCCCAAAAAAATCATTGAGTGCCTAAAGTTCATTGCTGTGGAACTTGGAACAGTTATCCTGAAAGAGTTGTAGACGATGGAGGCCTGGCTTATGAAGCTTCAAGGGGAAGCAGAGACCATCAGGGCTGTTTGCATGATATTTTTAAATTAAGAATCTGGGTACTGGTCAGCTGCAGCTGAAGAAGCAGCTGTAAGTAACAAGAGACCAGAACCTGAGGTGAAACCTTTGTTTTACTGGGACAATTGATGCTGGTTAGCTGGGGCTGAAAAATCAGCTATAAGTAACAAGAGACCAGCATCACTGTGGCAAAATCTTCTGGAAAGAATTTTCTCAGGGTCAGCACACAGAAGCTGTGGTGCAGAGGGGGGCCCACCCTCCATCTCAAGCCGGAAGCAGACTGTAAGAGTCTCCTACATAGTTCTGGTGTTGAAATGTGAAGGAGTCATGGAGAGCAGCTGAGGCTTGGCACTGTGAGAGGCTAGGAAAGACCATTGGTGGAAGTGCACCCTGGGTTGCAGTGAAGACCCCAGGATTGCAGGGGTCATGAAGAGGAGCTGAGGCTTTGCACCAGGAGAGGTCAGAAGAGACCACTGGTGAAGGTGCTGCCTCAGTGTCAGTGGAGACTCCAGCTTTTTAGAGATGCCAGGACCATGGAACAACCACCAAGAGCAGCAGCTGGTGTAGAATGGAGCAGGCCTGGGCCTGCGAGATGAGCTGTGTGTGCCACGGACAGCAGAGTCAGAGAAAGGGAGCTGCCAAAACCCTTTGGAGCCCAGAAGATTGTGAGTAAATCCCAGATGTCCAGCTTTGAGCTACTTTGCTGGACTTAGATTTTGCTTAGGTGTGCCCAATTCTTCCCTTTGAAATAAGACAGTGTTTGTTTTGTATTTTACAGGAGCTCACAGTTAAGAGACTTTTAATAGACTATGAATTTTTAAGTGTTTGGACTTAAGGACTGTGGGGCTTTTAAGGTGGTACTGTCTTAGGTTGTGATATTAATGTTAACATCATGTATTGGGGACAAGAAATGGAAAGGTGATGGTTTAATAGTGATTTGTGTGTCAAGTTGACAAGGGGTCAATTGTGCTGGATAGCTTTAGTGTCAACTTGACACACCTGGGTTGAGGGAGCCTCAATTGGGGAATTGGCTCCATTGGACTGGCCTGTGGCCACATCTGTGGAGTACTGTCTTGATTGTTGAGCAATGTGGAAGGGCCCAGCCCACTATGGGGGTGCTACCCTGGGCAGGTTGTTGTGTACAGTATAACAAAGTAGGCTGGGCAGAGGTCAAGGGAGGAAGTCAGCAAGCGGCATTCCTCCATGGCCTGTGCTTCAGCTCCTGCCTCCAGGTTCCTGCCCTGAGTTCTTATCTTGGGCTCTCTGAGTGATGAACTGTGACCCAGGAAATGTAAGCTGAATAAACCCTTTCCTCCCCAAGTTGGAAGTGGTCAGTCTGTTTTGTCACAGCAAATAAAGAGAAACTAGAACAGAGGATGTCTGAATATGATCAAAATATAAGTGGTGCATGCCTTTAATCCCAGCACTTGAGAGGCAGAGGCAGGTGGATCTCTGTGAGTTCAAGGCCAGCCTGGTCTACAGAGAGAGCTCTAAGCCAGCTGGGACTAAAGGGAGACCCTGTCTCAAAAATGCCAAAAAAATTATTAATTTCTCAAATCAGTAAATATATATATGACATATATAATATATTATATATTAACTCACCGTTTGGGTTGGGGCTGGAAAAAAATGGTTCGGCAGTTAGAGGACCTGTGTTCAGTTTCCAGTTCCAACATGGCAGCTCAGATATCTCTGTAAATCCAGTTCCAGGAGGTCTGACACCAGGCTTTGATAGACACAAACTTTTGCTAGACAACAAGGCATGCACATGGTGCACATACACATATGCAGGCAAACACTTATACACATATAATAAAAGAAGTAAACCTTTAAACACTCATGAGTCATGCCTGCCTTTTGTCCTTGCTTTGGAAAATCACCTCTATGTTTAAAGATATTTTGGAGATTTTGTACTTATTCAAATGTTTTGACAAAAAATTTCCTTTAACCTGATACAGACAGGTTTCACCTTGAAGTGATTGGTAAATATAGACCTTGAGGTTTTTAAGTACAACTGCTATAGGCAAATTTAACTGGTCCCATATTACTGAAAGTTTTTAGGCTAGTGTAGTTCTTTGCCATGTAAGTTCTAGGGAACTCCAGGGATTCCTGGGACCCCTTACTCCTCCCCACTCCTATACGTGTGGGGTAAGGTGAAGACCAGAACAATTAACCATTGTTAAACAGGCTCTGCCTTTTAGCTTGGGCTGTAGAAGTATATAATTGTAGGGGCTGGAGAGATGGCCTAGCAGTTAAGAGCACCAATTGCTCTTGCAGTAGGACCTGGGTTAGATCCCCAGCACCCACATGGTGGCTGAGAACTGTCTTTAATTCCAGATCCAGGGGAATCTGACACCCTCCTCTGACCTCTGTGGCATTGCATGACATGGGTGCACAAACCTACATGCAGATGGTACATTCAGACACATAAAAAATAAATAAAATTTGGGGGCTGGAGAGATGGCCTAGCAGTTAAGAGCGCCAACCGCTCTTACAGAGGAACCGGGTTCGACCCCAGCACCCACATGGTGGCTGAGAACTGTCTTTAATTCCAGATCCAGGGGAATCTGACACCCTCTTCTGACCTCTGTGGCATTGCATGACATGGGTGCACAAACCTACATGCAGATGGTACATTCAGACACATAAAAAATAAATAAAATTTGGGGGCTGGAGAGATGGCCTAGCAGTTAAGAGCGCCAACCGCTCTTACAGAGGACCTGGGTTCGATCCCCAGCACCCACATGGCGGCTGAGAACCATCTGAAACTCCAACTCCAGGAGAACTCCAGTTCCAGGGGAATCCGAGACCCTCTTTTGACCTCCACGGCATTGTACGACACGGGTGCACAGACTTGCATGCAGACAGTACATTCAAACACATACAGAAATAAATAAAAATTAATAAAAAAAATTAAAAAAATTAAAAAAATAATAAATAAATAAAATTTTTTAAAAGTATATAATTATAAGAGAGTGTACTTGTGTTAAATGTGATTTAGGGCAGATATCAAGGTTCATCTTCTAGTCCAGTTGATTGGGAGGTAGAATTGGGCCTGTATCTCACAAAAAAATGTTAAGGTCTTCATGATTTAGGAAGGAGGTAGAGGAAGACCTGAACTGTGGAATCATTTTAATAATGGAGAGAAAAGTGAAGGTCATGGCTGTCCCCAGCAGGGGGTAAAACACCTTGTAGAAGGGGAAGATTAAAAAGGAGGTTGAATCTAGGTAAGCTGTTTTTGAACATGTTTATAGCCAGTAGACATTGAATATATTTCATTTTGAAAAAAGTATATCTAAATTAGCCTTGAAGGAGACAGAGACCAAAAATATGGAGTAAAATAAGATAAAGGCGAGAGAGAGAATGATGGTTACAGCTCTTTATATATTAATTAGAAAAACTAGCAGCAAAAAGTAAAACACAGTAGTAGATGCTCAAAGACAAGGTTTTATTTATGAGGGGAGAAAGCAATGAGGGCAAAAAGTTTGGGAAAGCATCGTGAGGTAAAGGGAATCAAGATGGAGACAGATGTAGATTTAGCTAGTTACTATGTACAGTGGGATCTGAAGTGCTTCCTCTGTGGTCTGAGATACATCAAAGGAGGTGGGGATATAGTTACAGACTGGGGTGAAGCATGGGCAGTATAGAAGGAGCCTGAGATTGACAGACTTTTAGTCACCAATAGCCTCCAAGGCTTCTTTTCCAGCCTCAGCTGCCATGGACCTCTAGTGGTCCCACTTCCAGGGCCCCTGCACTAGGGTGGTATAGGTAGTCACTTTCATCCAGGGCCCCTGCACTAGGTAGTATTGGTAGTCGCTTTCATCCAGGGCCCCTGCACTAGGGTGGTATTGGTAGTCACTTTCATCCAGGGCCCCTGCACTAGGGTGGTATTGGTAGTCACTTTCATCCAGGGCCCCTGCACTAGGGTGGTATTGGTAGTCACTTTCATCCTGCCAGTGTTTTAGTTGCATTCTTAGTGAAACCATCTTGGTTGTGATGTGTTTCCTGCCTAAAGGCTGACTAATTCAGAGATATCCAAAAGGTCACTGTTTTCTATCCTTTAAAATATCCACATCCACATTTCTGACTGGACAAAAAAATATTCAAGTAATGAAAAAGGAATTAGGACCCTTATCCAGTTTCTATAATAAATGACCTGAAAATCCCTACCTGTTTGGGCTTTCCTTCTGAAAAATGAGAGCTGAGATCTATAGGATCAGACACCTTCAGAAGAGAACTGAAAGCAACATGGACAATGGCTATTCTTTGAAGAATTTAATAAGAAATACATGAAGAACTCTAACTACAAATTTCAGTGTCTTGAAATGTAACTTTACAAGGAGTGGGAGCTGGAGAGACGGCTTAGCAGTTACGTGCCTGAAACGGGGCTGGAGAGATGGCTTAGCAGTTACATGCTTGAAACAGGGCTGGAGAGATGGCTCAATGGTTAAGAGCATTGACTGCTCGTACAGAGGACCTGGGTTCGATTCCCAGCACCCACATGGCAGCTAACAACTGTCTATAACTCCAGTTCTGGGGGAATCTGAAACTTTCTACTTCTGACTCTGGCCATTGCATGGCATGAGTACACTTACACATACATGCAGGCAATACATTCATATACAGAAATAGAAATAAAAATTTAAAAATTAAAAGAGTGCTTTTAATAAGACAAGAGAAGTACTAATTGGAGTACTAATTGGAAAAGAAGAGGTCAAATTATCTCTATTTGCAGGTGATATGATAATATGCATAAGAGATCCAAAAAACGCCACCAGAAAACTGCTAGAAATGATTAACACTTTCAGTAAAGTGGCAAAATCAACTTACAAAAATCAGTAACATTTCTATATACCAACAGCAAGCTATTAGAAAAAAGCATCCAAGGAAACCTTCCCATTCAAAATAACTTCAAAAAAAAAACATTTAGGAATAAACCTAACCAAAAAAATTAAAGGTATCTACAATAAAAATTTCAAAACTTTTAAAGACTTTTTTTTTATTTTATTTATTTTCTATGTGTATGAATGTACTGTCTGCATATAGGTTTGTGCATCCATGTCGTGCAATGCTGTGGAGATCAGAAGAGGACATCAGATTCCCCTGGAACTGGAGTTCTCCTGGAATTGGAGTTACAGACGGTTCTCAGCCGCCATGTGGGTGCTGGGGATCGAACCCGGGTCCTCTGCAAGAGCAGTTGGTGCTCTTAACCACTAGGCTATCTCTCCAGCCCCAAATTTCAAAACTTTTAATAGATAGAGGAAGACACTAAGAAGTAGAAAAATCCACCATGCTCATGGATTGGTAAAATCAATATTGTGAAAATGACTGTCTTACCAAAAAAAATATAGAGATTCAATGCAATGCCAATCAAAATACTCATGACATTCTTCACAGAGCTATAAAAAGTCATCCAAAAATTCATGTGGAATCACAAAAGACCCCAGATAGCCCAAACAATCTTGAGCAAAAAGAACAATACAGGGGGCATCACTATACCAGATCTCAGGTTATATTACGGAGCTGTAGTTATAAAAACAGCATGGTCCTGGCACAAAAATAGACAGATCAATGGAACAGAATAGAAGACCCAACATGAGTACATACAATTTCAGCCACCTGATATTTGACAAAGGTTCCAAGAATACACAATGGGGTGGGGACAGCATCTTCAACAAATGGCGTCACCTTTAGAAGAATAAAATTTGATTCTTATCTTTCTCCCTGCACAAACGTCAGCTCCAAGTGGATCAAAGACCTCAATATAAAATCTGAAACTCTGAAGCTATGAGAAGAACACATAGGCAGTGTGTAGGAAAGACTTTCTTAATGGAACATCAGCTAGTCAGGTATTAATGTCAACAATCCCTAAGTGGGACCTCATTAAGCTACAAAGCTTCTGTAAGGCAAAAGAAACAGCCAAGGAAGTGAAGAGAAAACCCACTGAGTTAGAGAAAATCTTACCAGCTACTCATCTGACAGAAGATTAATATCCAGAATATACAAAGAACTCAAAAAAATTAAGCGACCCAATAAGAAGATGGGCTACAGATATGCACAGAGAATTCTCAGAGGAAGAAATAAAAATGGCTAAGAAACACCTTAGAAACTGTTCAACATCCTTAGTAATTTGAAAATCCAGATAAAACCCACTTTAAGATTCCATCTTACCCCAATCAGACTGGCTAAGATCAAGCGAATGGAAGACACAGACACTGGCGAGGATGTGGAGAAAGGGGAACACTCATTCGCCATTGGTGAGAATGCAGACTAGTGCAGCCACTATGGAAGACAGTATGGGGAATTCTCAGAAAACTGAAAAGGAACCTACCATATGCCACAGTTATACCACTCCTTGGCATAAACTCAAAGAACTCAACATACTTTAAAGACACCTGTACATCCATGGTTGTTGCTGCTCTCTACAATAGCTAAGAAATGGAAACAACCTAAATATCCCACAACTGACGAGTGGATAATGAAAATGTGGTACATCTACACAATGGAGTACCACTCAGCAGTAAGAAAAGATTAAATCGTGAAATTCACAGGTAAATGGATGGAACTAAAGAATGCTATTCTGAGTGAAGTAACACAAAGGCAGAAGACCAGGCGATGTATATTCTACCTCATTTGTTATACCAATCCCAAGAAATTGGAAAGGATACATGGAGGTAAAAGAAAAGAAAAAAACCCAAAAAAGGGAGACAGCAAGGAACAGAAGGGAGGAGGTCAGGAAATGAGGGGGGTGGGAATTATGGAGGTGCTGGGACTGGGAAGGGAAAAAGGGGTGGGAAGGGAAGAAGAAAGGACAGAGATGATTGCACCTTGGAAGGTTGGGAAACCTAGATTGTAATGTGATTTCCCTGAGATCCCATGAGAAATTCACATACACCTGAACATTATTGCATGGGTGGTAGGACCTGGTGGCTGGGTGACAGGGAACATAATCCAAGTCAGAGGATATCTTCCTTATGTGGTGAGAGTGATCCAAGGGACTCCCAAAAAAATGTGGGATAATGCATAAGCTCTTGAATATCTACCAGAAATAGAAAATAACCCCCTACTGTTCAGAACAAGACATGCTTCAGGGATAGGACTTAGATTAATGGGATAGGAACCAACCTGGAAGTCTTCTATCTGAAGATAAGTGCTCATAATGCTAGACAATGTGCACACTGCTAAAGGATAAAATTAATCAGTGGTACAACCCAGCCCTAAAGTCTAACAACTATGATGCACAGCCCAGCAAATTACCTCTATTGGTGCAGTAGAGGCACTGTTGTCTGGGGGGATGTTCAACAGCCCTCTAATTGGTCTTGGAACTCTCTTGGTTGGAGTGAACTCATGAGAGCCACCATAAATTCAGCCATATGCACAGGGCTGGAGAGGACACAGGACCCAGAGAAAACCCCATCGGTGCCCTATCTCAAGACAAATGAAATTTCCAACCATACTTTAACTATGGAATCTTATATTTACGACAAGCCAATTTTACACCACTCATCAAAAAAGCTACTCTTTGCAATAGATGGAGGCTACTGTAGAATCCCACAACTGGTCAGGCACAGAACATATACTTCTGAAAGATCCCCATTCCTACGAGACACAGCTGCAGTTGAACCTCTACACACAGAATGAGGGGCAGAGAGAAAATAAGCACACCCCCCAATTCTCACTGTTAAAGCTTCTTTACACAATAGCGTGTGTGGTGGTTTGCATGAGTGTCCCCCATAGGCTGTAAGTATTCAGACATTTGTCTCCAGTTGGTGGCGCTGTTTTTGGAGGTCTTGGGGTGTGTGGCCATGCTGGAGGAAGTGTGTCACTGGGGGCAGGCTTAGAGAGTTTAACAAGCCTCGTGGTCTACAGTTGCCCTCTCTCTGTTTCCTGTGCTCTTTGCGAGATGTGACCCTCGGTTTGCTGCTCCAGATCCAGCCGCCACGCCTCCCACCACAATGGACTCTAATTCCCTGGAACCACCAATTGTATGCTCAAATAAACTCTTCCTTTTATAAGTTCCTTGGTCATGGTGCTTTATCACAGCAACAGAAAAGTGAATGATACAGTTGTTGCTACCAGAGAGTGGGCTGTTGGCTGTGAAGAACCTGACCATGTGTATGTTTGGAGAAGTGTGGAAGACTTTGGAACTTTGAGCTGGAAAGGCTGTTGACTATTGTAAGCAGAGCTTAAAGGGCCATTCTAGTGGAGGCCTGGAAGAAAGCATGGCTGCAAAAGATGTGGTTCCAGGGGAAAATAAAGTCTTAGGCAGCAACCGGGATATTTTGATAAAGAGTCTGGCAGCAGTTTGCCCACAGCCCAGTTGCTTGCCTGATGCTAAGTTGAAAAGAGGTGGACTGATGTCTTTGGCAGAGGATATTTCAAGACAGCCTAATGTAGAAATGGTGGCATGGCTTTTAATGGTGAATATTATACAGATCTACAGTGAAAAAGAGCAGATGGGGCAGAAAGAAATGCAAAATGTACAGTTTGGATCTGATAACTGCACTAGGAAGATTAAAGGTGGGGCCAAGGCATGTAAAGGAGAGGTTGGATCTGAAAACTGCACTAGGAAGATTAAAGGTGGGGCCAAGGCATGTGAAGGAGAGGTTCCTTTTGATAAGGAGATTAAAGTGATTAAGGAAAGGCCTGGAGATTTACAAGTAAACAAAAGAATCAGTACCTTCAGGGCAAGACCACACCCAGCTAATCCTCCAGCAAGTCCAGGGCAGAGAAAAGTTGCAAATGTGGTTGAAATGGGCCAGGGTCCATCCCAAAATTGCAGCCAAACTCGGCAGTTTCATTCACGTGGTGCTGGCTTTAGAGGCATGAAGTTTGCAAGAGTGAAGGGGTCATCAGTTCTTCCTCCACGGTTTCAGAGAGCTGCCAAGGTCAGGCAGAGCGCAGCAGGGGTGTCCCTGCATAAAGAAGGCCCTGATAGGCCATTGCATGAAGCTGTGAATGTGAAGCCTGGTTGGCAGCGGAGACCCCAAGAAGACATTCGAGATGCCAGACCTGTGAGATATTTGCCAAGGAGAGCTGCATACAGGGAGTGGTACCAGCCTAAGAAAGAGATGTATGTTGCAAGCAAAGCTGGAAGAGCTGAGCCATCTAAGCCCTTTGGAAGTCAAGTCCCAGAAGTTGCATGTGGAGCTACTGGACTTGGCGTTTGCCCTGCTGGTTTTCGGTCTTGTTTTGGTCCAGTATTTCCTCACTATGCCTCTATTCCTCCCTTTTGGAATGGGAATGTGTATTCGGTTCCACTGTACATTGGGAGTATGTAATTTGCCTTTTGATTTTACAGGAGCTTACAGTTAAGAGATTGGCCTGAGTCTCAGAAGAGACTTTGGACTGTGGACTTTTGAATGACATTGAAACTGGTAAAGACTATGGGGACTTTTAAGGTTGGACTAAATGCGTTTTGCATTTTATATGGTCAGGAGCCTATGGGGGCCAGGGAGTGGAATGTGGTGGTTTGCATGAGTGTCCCCCATAGGCTGTAAGTATTCAGACATTTGTCTTCAGTTGGTGGTGCTCTTTGTGGAGGTCTTAGAATGTGTGGCCATGCTGGGGGAAGTGTGTCACTGGGGGCAGGCTTAGAGAGTTTAACAAGCCTCATGGTCTACAGTTGCCCTCTCTCTGTTTCCTGTGCTCTTTGCGAGATGTGACCCTCGGTTTGCTGCTCCAGCTCCAGCCACCACGCCTCCCGCCACAATGGTCTCTAATTCCCTGGAACTGCCAATTGTAAGCTCAAATAAACTCTTCCTTTAATAAGTTCCTTGGTCATGGTGCTTTATCACAGCAACAGAAAAGTGACTGATACAGCGTGTGATGCAAACAAAAGGCCACAATTAGTGAAGCTTCAAAGAATGGGAGCCTCCAGAGTGTGTATCCCTAGATGTGACTCCTAAATTAAAACTTACCTACCCTCAGCTCAGGGATAATTGCAAAAGAGGAGGTGGAAAGGGCAAAAACTGGTGCATGAAGGTAGAGAAGCAGTGGCTTACAGTCACCTGTAAGCTTCCACATGGAACTTGTGGCAATGTCAGCACCAGGCACGGGACCCATGCCATCTGGGACAAGGTCTCAAAGTGGAGCAAGAAAAATGGGTGGGGGACTGGTGCTGGATTGAGAACTATAAGAGACTGAGTACTGCTGGGTGAGGAAGAGTACACTTTACCTAAGATTCATAGATATGCTGACTAGACTCCAACAGATCTATTTGCACAGAAGAAGGTCTGGGTTTGGGAGCTTGACTGGATAGGGTTTAACTTGGGTGTTGTAATACATGAGTTCTAATAAGGGGTTGGGGCATGGCAGGGGGACTGGGTTTGAATGGGAAGCATTGTATGAGTTGTAAAAATGGTCAATAAAAAAGAAATAAGAATTTTATTTACAAAGCAATATGATACCATTAATTAATTTTTATAGATATGATACATTTTCAACTTTTTAAAATTTTTTATTAATTTTATTTATTTCTCTATGTATATGAATGTACTGTCTGCATGCAAGTTTGTGCACCCGTGTTGTGCAATGCCGCAGAGGTCAGAAGGCTAGGTACCTTGAATCTTCTGCTCCTGGGATTTGGCTGGGAACTCACTGCCTGTGCACTGCAGACCACATTGGTGAGCTTGTCAGAACACCCCCATTCCAACTCCAAGACTAAGCTTAGAAAGCAATGCTCCAGCTCAGGAATATCCCAGTGAGCTACCAAGAACAGGTCCACAACACCTTCTCCAAACTCAAGTTTTAGCTATGGCTACCCACCTTACAACCAGACTAGCTGGGAACCACTCCATTCCCTCCAATAACAAAATCAAAAGTGAGAACCTGAAGCACAGACCCAATGATTATTCATACGTAATCATAAATCAACCAAGCTACAATAATGAAGCAGAAGCAAACCTCTACTCAACAAAGGAAGGCTGAAATTTCATATCATACACACACCCAACAAAAGAAATCTAAAGGGCCAGGTCACATCACAAAACATATGTAATATGAAAAACCAAGATAATAATGTTCTCATCCAATCTCACCAGTTCTATAGAAGGGTTCTCTAATGAGAACTACCAAGAGGAACCCCAGAACAGAGAACCTAAAAAAACTATCATAAACATGATAAAATAATTCTCAAGAAATTTAAGCAACACACAAACTTTTCCCCTCAAAGAACTCAAAGAGGATAGGAATAAACTGACTGAATATGTAATATACATGTGAATAAATGACATGGACAATTCAGGACTTGAAATTTAAGCCAAGAAAGAGAAACGAATTTTGAAGATAACTCAAGATGAGATGAACCTGGAAATGAAAATTTCAATAAGACAATTAGAGAAGACAGGAGGTCTTATCACTTGATAAGACCTTGACTTAGAATGAATCAAATGGATAACAGAGTTTAAGTACTTGAGGATAGAGCTGAGTAGGTTGGTGTTTGTAAAGCACTGGAACCTGATAAGGGCAGAGGGCCTGTTTTCCAAGCAGGTATGCTTCATGGCTGGCGTATGGTATGTTCCAGGACAGTAGTTTTGAAGCAGGGTCTAATGATGCCCTGATAAAGGTCCAAGGCTCCCAGTGCTCTGATAAGACCTGCTGGCACTGGGGCTTTAGGACCAGCCAGGGAATTTGGGAACAATCTCCCTGTGTTCTCATAGCTCCAAAATTTATTTTCTTCAATCCAAACTCTCTCCCTTGTTCTGCATTCAAGTATGCAGTATTCTATTTTTTCATATTTCATATTCGTTCAAATGCTTAAGTGGTATTTATGCATGTTCTAGTTTGTCCTCCATCACTGTGACAAAACACTCTGACCAACACCAACTTGGGGAGGAAAGGGTTTATTCAGCTTACATCTCCTGGGTCACAGTTCATCACTCAGGGAGCCCAAGGCAGGAACTCAGGGCAGGAACCTGGAGGCAGGAGCTGAAGCACAGGCCACTGTAGGATGGCTGTTCCAGGCCGTGCCTTTCCAGCTCATGGCCCAGCCTCGCTGTTCTTAACACTACACAACAACCTGCCCAGGTGGTACATGCAGTTGGCTGGGCCTCCCACACTTCTCGACCATCAAAACAATACCCACAGATGTGGCCACAGGCCAGTCAATGAGCGGAATTCTCCAATTGAGGCCCCTCAACCCAGGTGTGTCAGTTGACCAAAAGCTATCCACACAAATTGACCCCTTGGCAAACTGACACACAAAACATTACTATTAAACCACCACCTCTCCAGTTCTTATCCCCAAAGTATGATGTTAACAATAAACAACTAAGACAGTACACCTCAAAAGCCCCACAGTCCCAAAATGCTCAAACACCAAAAGCTCACAGTCCAAAAAGTCTCCCAACTGTGGGCTCCTGTAAAAAAAACAAAAAAGTACTGTCTTATTTCACAGGGAAGATCAGACACTCTCAAACAAAACCTAAGTCCAGCAAGTAGCTCAAGCCTGACACCTGGGACTCACAATCTCCGGGCTCCAAAGTTTTCAGCAGTCCCCTTCTCTGACCTCTGTGCACACATACTCCGCTCACCAGGCCCAGGCCAACTCCATCCACACCTGCCACGCTGCTGGTGGTCGTCCCATGGTCCTGGCATCTCCAAAAGCTGGGGTCCCAATGAAACTGAGGCAGTGCCCTTCACCAATGTCTCTTCTGACCTTCCTTGGTGCAAAGCTCTCAGTTCTCTCCATGACCCTGCATCCTGGGTCTTCACTGCAACCGAGGTGCACTATCCACCATATGTCTTCTGACCTCTCACAGTGCAAGCTTCGGCTGCTCTATGTGACCCCCTTACAATATTCAACACCAGAATCCATTAGGAGATTCTTAAACAGCACTACGAAGTCCTGCTTCTGGCTCGAGATGGAGGTCCAGGCACCCTTCTGGAACACACATTCTGTGTGCTGACCCTGAAGAAATACTTCCCAAGAGATTCACCCAATGATGCTGTCTCCTTCTTACAGATGATTTTTCAGCCCCAGCTAACCAGCATCAATTGTCCCAGTATAACAATATTTCACTTCGTGTTCGGTTTCTTGTATACTTACCTTGATTCTTCAACCCCAGAAAGACCGAACACAGATATAACCAGTCCTGATGATCTCTGCTCCTTTGAAACTACAACTTACAAGCCAGGCCTCATCTTCTAAAATCCTTCAACAAACTGCTCAGCTCACAGCAACAATCTTTAGGCATTCAAGTATCTTCCACAAAGTCCAAGTACACAACCTCCACAATCCTTTCCCAAACACCAAGGTCAGGTCTGTACAGCAATACCCCACTCTTATGGTACCAATGGTCTGGGATCAGTTTGTCTTCCATTGCTGTGACAAAACACTCTGACCAACACCAACTTGGGGAGGAAAGGGTTTATTCAGCTTACATTTCCTGGGTCACAGTTCATCACTCAGGGAGCCCAAGGCAGGAACTCAGGGCAGGAACCTGGAGCCAGGAGCTGAAGCACAGGCCATGGAGGAATGCTGTTCACTGGCTTGCTCACCCAGCTCATGCCCAGCCTGCCTTCTTATATGGTACACAACAACCTGCCTAGGGTGGCACCACTCATTGTGGGCTGGGCCCTCCCACACTGCTCGACCATCAAGATAATACTCCACAGATGTGGCCACAGGCCAATCTAATGGAGCCAATTCCCCAATTGAGGCTCCCTCAACCCAGGTGGTCAAGTTGACACTAAAGCTATCCAGCACAATGTACCAGTGGCCAAAACTAATCTCTCAATTTCTTCAACAACTTTGGCTCTCTTATATACCTCATTTCCATTGAGAGACCTTCCACATACACAGTATCAAATCCAAAATGTCATATTCTCTCTTCCCTCTTTTTCTCTATCTCTTTCCTCTCTCTCTCTCTCTCTCTTTCTCTCTCTCTCTCCCTTCCCTTCTTTCCTTAACAAAACATTTGATAAAAACAAGCTAGATCATTATTATGCTCATTAAATTATTTTAAAGTAAGATTTTTAAGGGGGCTGGAGTGATGATGGCTCATCAGTTAAAAGTACTTTCTGCTCTTGCATAGGACCTGATTTTGCATTTCAGAACCCACATAGTGCCTAACAATTATCTGTAACTCCAGTTCCAAGGGAATCTGATGCCTTCTTCTGCTTCCATGGGACTTCAAATACAGGTGCTTTTATTTACACATAAATTAAAAATGCACTTAATTTTTTAAAGGTTTTAAGAAAAATATGTTTTTAATTTTATTTATTTTTATTTTATGTGTATGAATGTATTGTCTGCATGTGTTTTGGAGTTTGAGACCACCAGGAATGACCCCCAGACTCAATTCAGATTTTAACCAGTCACATTTATTTTTTTTCATTCATTTTTTAATAATAATTAATAAGTAATGAATACAAGCATCCTTCATGTAAAACCAATTTGCAAGTAGCTATGCCCAAACATATACAGCCCAAGGTCCCCGTTGTCCAGATGGAGGGGATTGTATGTATAAGCATGTTGATCAAATAAGAGTCCAGTCTATACTGCTATAGTTTCACAATTCACTCCAATCACAGCCCTTATACTCTACCATGCCCCTTCTTCTGCAGATTGTTCCCTAGGCTTTAGAAAAGGGGCACAATTGGGCAAGAAGCAAAACAGTCTACTTTCTCTGGAGATGTCATTTTGGACTCTGATCAGTTCAGGCTGTTTCCTTTCATGGGTTGGCAGCTTATCCGGGAATAACCTTTTATTCCTACTAATGAAGAACAAGGCAATAGATATACAGGCATTTAAACAGTATTATTTATTATGGTAGGGTTACGGGTAGAGACACTATGTTGGATGGTAATTGCTAATCTCATGAACTAAGCGTTTTCTGTAAAAGATGACCAGTCTTACGTTGTGGCTTATATATCCCTACACGAAACTAGAGGATGTAAACTTTGTGTGCAATCCACTGTGAATTATTCTCCAAGGAGAGAGCTACATCAAGCCACTTTATGCTGCCACGTGTTGGCATCAGTTTCTGTTACCAAATGAATCCTATAGTTGCTCTTTTGTTAAGTCAGTAGTTCACTTTTTTTTTTTTTTTTTTTTACGTGTCCAACCCAACTCGCAGAGTCGTTGTGTGTAACAACGAAAGAGATAAAAACCCCAGGTTAAGCTCCCTGGTGGTGCATGACAGAGACTGACCTTCTAAGAGTCACGAATGATTACAAAAAGATGTTATCTTCATGAGTGTTGGACTTTTACATTGTCGTTTGACTCTCCTAAGCGCAGCACAACCTCAGTACCAGATAAGGGACAGTATAAACTGCTTAAAAACAATTCAGGCAACAGAAGCCTAATGAACCTAAAGCTAAATCATACAAGATACAAATCTAAAAAACCTTCCCTTCTCAAAAGTCCCACAAAGATATGTGACATACACTGAGTGAGATCGATGAGATTAGTTTATAAAATACAAAGTGTCCTTCCAAACTTAATAAAAATAAAGACTAGTCCTTTAAGTAGAAAGCTAATCTAATAAAGTTAGAGTTATACATGTTTAAAGTGTAACACTTAGTTAAAGAGCACATGGCGGAGATTTCTCTTTAAGAAAAACTGTGTAATTTGTAAAGAGCTAAAAGGCCCTCTTCTCCGGGGCTTGTTAGTTAAAACACAAGCAAGAGATACGCGAAACAAAAGAGATAGCAAACAAACCCCAGGAAGATTGAGAAAACATCTAATTGAAAACTAATAAAGAGGACAAGACTTTTAGTTTTGAGTTTTAAGACTGCTGGTTTTATGACACAGTGTAAGCGTAAACAATCTTTCTTATCTTGTTGGCCTTGTAATATGCACCTTTGTTCGCGAGAGGAATGCAAAATCCTCCTCGCCTGTAGTACACGTCGGCTGTCACTCATCCCTCATTCCTCAACCTTCCTGTCTGCGCTTCCCTGTGTAGTCGTGCTTTGCCTGACTTAAAAAACTTAACTCGATTTCAGTAAAGACGCACTAGATTCCAAAAGCTCTCTCTGTGTCAAGTTCCAGTTCATCTTTTCTACGCCGTAGATCTGTGCCCTCCTGTAGCAGACACTTGATTTCCCTAAGGTGAAAGATCAACTGGGACGCAAAGAGAATTTCCGCTGGGCTGGCCTCGCAGCTGGCGCTTCAAACAGGGACTCTTGGTACAAGGTAATTTTTTCTCTTTTTTCTCCTTTCCCGGGCACGGATTTAAGGCCCTCCCAGGGTGCTGCGACTCGCAGTAACGACTCACTGGTTCACCGAGCGAGGAGGCAAATTATGGAGGCATAACGAATCAAACAAGAGACAAATGTTCTTTCCCAATATGCTCTGTCAGGGATTCATAATCCTATTAAAAGAAGGGACTAGTAGACTTATAAAAGCCTATGATGCCTCTCCAGCCGATAGTCCTAAAGGATGACTTACGCTGCAGCATAGAGAGGTGGGATTACCACGCCAAGGTAAGAAAAACATATGAAGGAGGAAAAAAGTCCTCCGTTTCCACACGTTTTAAATGTGGAAAAACAAGAACATATACAAAGAGCCTCCTCGAGAAGAAGAAACTAGAAGACATAGACAAATGATTTATTTTAAGGATCTTAAGGAGGTCATCAAATACAAAAAATTAAAGTTGAGGAAAAAGAACCTATAGGAAATTCTTTACTATTCCATGCCAGATCTAAAGAGCCCAACCAGGCAACTAACTGTGCCTCGGGCCAAGCCCTCCCCCACCTGCTGCTTTGGCTGCATGGTGGCTGTTCGAGCACAGCACTCAGCACAGCACTTGCTGCAGGCTCTGTCCCCCACACTCTGGGCACCGCCTGTCAGTCCCCGAAGAGATCCATTTCCTCTGCCCTATAAAGCAGCTTCCCCTTTTGCGCTCCAGCGCTCAAAACTTAATCTGACTTAGAAAAAATAATAGACAAAGCCACTGCTCCCTTCTTTCAGTAAACCCGAATCCATTCCAAAAAAAGACACGGAGAACAAGATTTAACAAGGTACGCTCAACCTGCGTAAACAGACTCATGATAGAAGAAAGGTGAGCGATACCAAAGGAAAAGCAAAAGTCAAAGGAAAAGAAAAAATGAAAAAAATTAATATAAAATCAAGTACAGTTAAATTTAACAATAAAAAAAATTTAAAGACTGACTTTACAGTTAATGATTGACACTTTGTTGACTTAAAACCTACTTCTAACACAGAAAAGACTTTCCTATCTATAAAAACCTAACTATACTAAAGGATGCCAAGACGCTGCCAACCATAATTCGGCCGCTGCTGGCCCCTCTAAGTCTTGACTTTAGACAAATTATTGGGCAACTGTCCTCCGACACAAATAAAAAACAGAAAAAATCTTACTTCTATAACTCTACACACAAATTCAACACACCGCCCTTAAGACTTGGGAAGAGACTCCCTCTCCCCTGTGCAGACAAACATACACCCAAGCCCATGTCTGCAAGACTCCAAGCAGCTGGAGCTGTCTACTGCTCCACTCCCTGCCAGAAATACAAAATCCATAATAGTGAAATCCCAGAACAGCTGACCCTCCTTAACTTAATTGTTAATTAGGGTAAAACAGAAATTTAGTAAATCAATCTAACAATTGTGGCTTTGAGTACAAAAGTGTTTTGTACTCAAAAATATGTCTTAGACATCAAATATTATGCTGTAAATGTAATAATACAAAATTAATAGTTCCACAGCCTACTGCCAGCCAAAGTGTGAATAAATCCAAAGAACTAAAAACTTCTATACCTTGACATCAAGTCATTAGATAAGATTTAAAAAAAGGGAAAAAATTCTTGTAAAAGCTCTCATCATTATTAAGTCATATGTCTATAAGTCTCTGTGTAGTTAACTGTTTCCATGTCTCTGAGATAATTGTGTTTCATGTGTGTTTTCTGTGTTGGTTTCTGTTAAAAGTTGGCACTTCAAAGTTTCTTTCAATCTTTATTGTGCACATAAATTAAGTTATACTTTTGTCATGCTCTTAAACTTTTTTCAAAGGCCTAATTAAAACCCGGTGGTTCCTAGTTGCATACAAAAATTAAACTGGTTTTCTAGAGGTTTTATTTGTTATCTGCTAAGAACTGTAATTATCTCCAAATTAAATATTTTAATAATGTTGATTTACAGGTATCAACTATCAGTCTTCCTTTCAGGCTTTATTAACAAATAGTTATGTGAGTTTATTCAGTATAAACACTAGGATAAAAATCTTTCTACATAACTGTCTGGATAAACTACATATCTGTGTGGATGATAATATTACACAGCTCTATAAACAACATATAGAAATCTGTCACGGACCATGATGACAGTATATGGTGTTTCTTCCAATGTGTGTATTATCTACATATGTAACCATGTATGTCTGTGCCTCTGCTTCAATCAACTTTAAAATTGCACACATCACCAAAACTTAAGTTCTAAAAACTTCTAATATAAGTATGAACCTAAAGACTGACACTTTAGTCAGACCCTACTTTACAACTTAAAGTAAAAACACCTTTTGTTTTCCCTTAATGTAGTACAGATCTCGTCTTTAATTTCTTGTGATGTTATTGTGACTTCCTGTTGGTACTTATACTTCTATAACTCTGCTATATATTTGTTATACTTGACACATGTCACTTTTAACATTTTTAAGAAAAAATTAGGTCATTTCAGCGACACCACATGAAAACAGATCTGAGTTGAAAGCCAATCTCCTGGTGAGCTTAGATATATTTTGTTGATATAATTAGTAACGTTATGATTGATGTAACAGTTGATTGCTTATCTGAATACATTATCCTATAACAAATTGATAAAAATACAGCTCAGCAATGACACATGTTCATTGTTAGACTATTAATTGACATTATTAGTGATACTGTGACATAATGATGGTGAATTAGTAATATATTGATAATACAATATATTATAACTGGCGTATATTTTTATCTTAATTCTAAAAAAAAAAAAAGAAAATATAAAAATAATATCTCAAAGTTTAAAAAACAAACAGATCGGATCACTCCAAGACTACAAACAAATTTGCCTTTCTACTTTAAAAATGGATTTTTCTTCTCTTGCAGAGTCAACCTAAAAATCCTTTCTTATGATGTGTATGTATGTATGTATGCTGATAGTATACAGCACACGTGTGTATAGATGAGTGTACTTTTGTGCTCTAAGTATATTACTGTACCGCCAAAACAGTTCAATTTCAACAGAGATTATGGTTTATCTATTAAACACTTATTCATAATAATAGATCTATCAGAAATACAACCAGGTTTGTTATTGTTATTAAAATGAGTTAACAAGTTTTGATTTACCAATTAAAAATCAAAAAAAGATACAGTCTCCTTAACTATTGGGTACAGCTGCTTCAAATACGATCAAATGATTATATTTGTACTCAAAAATTGTCTATTCGTTTAGATAAGTTATGTCTTTAAATGATTTTCAAAAAATTGTTGGGAAATATTAATTGGATTAGACTTTATTTAAAAATCACCACAGGAAGAATTAAGTCCTCTGTTCCAAATATACATGGGGACACAAACCATAGATCAAAAATGACATCTATTACTCCGACGACGCATAAAAACCTTTAAGCTCTGGAATGTAAGCTGCCCTACAAATTATACACCCTGTGCCAATCAGTAAAACACTAACTTATCAGTATAACTCGATTGCATAGGGATGCTTTAATTATCTTTAAAACGCCTGATACTCCTAAAACTGGAGATGGGTTCTTTGTTGCCAATTTATCAGGAATCTACTAGAGTGGATTCATTACCTCACTATTACAATCAAAAATGTTGGCATCTTATCCGTATATGTGTTCATTTCTTATTATTAAGGGAAGAACAATGTCTAAAGAGCTATTTGAGGAGAAATGCATAATGTAAGTATTTACCTTATAATAAAAAACAATTTGAGACTTTCACTTATGCAAAAATGAAGATTGGGGTATAGCTTTACAAGGCTTTACAGGACAATTAAGTATCATTATCCAAAACATCCCTTATTGAATTTATAAAGAGACAGAAATAATTTTTCCTTCCAGAATGCTCTCAACAACCCTTTTTTTAAGACGCGGCCGCCCTTCGTTAGATAACTTCACAGATGGGTCATCAAATGCGAAAATTGCTGAGTTTATGCCCCCACATAGTAGAAAAACCAGCTAGTAAAGGGCTGAGAGAGATGGCCATAGCGAGTTAGAGAACGCGACCAACCTCTCTGCAGTAGAGGACCGGCGTTCGATCCCCAGCACCCACAATGCGGGTGAGAACCATCTAGTACGCTCCATATTCCAGGAGAATCCAGTTTCGTTCCAGGAATTCCAAGAACCGTCTTTCTGAACTCCGCGGACGTTTGCACGACCGCGCGTCACACAGACTCTGACCATTGCAGACCAGTACATCTATACACCATACAGAAATAAATAAAATTAATTACAAAAAAAAAAACGCTAGTAAGACAACAGTAAAAGACCTCTGCACAGTAAGCAGAGATAAAAGCTGTAATTTTGGCCTTCAAACCTACACAGAAAAATTTAACCTTTATACAGACTCTAAATATGTAGTCGATTTGTTCCCTGCAATAGAAAACTGCTTTGCTTTCAGCGTCACTCAAATGCTATTACGTCAAGTTACAAAACCCTGCAAAACAATCATTAAGGGGACCGGACCCGCAGAAAAATTTTCTTATTGGGAATATACCGGGACACTCTAATCTTGCCTGGCCCCCCCCCTGAGCAAAGTAAAGGAAACTATATGGCTGATGCTTTAACAAGACAAGTGGTCGTGAATGTAATGGAAGCAAAAAACAGTCATCATTTACATCATCAAAATGCGTTGGCCCTAAAAAGAATGTTTAATATAACCAGAGAACAGGCAAGACAAATAGTAAAAGATTGTGGTTACTGGTTTCTCCAGTTATACCCACCAAAAATGGTGTGTGTTAAATCTCGATGACTCAAGGCGTTAGCCTTTGGCAAATGGATTGTAACACATGTCCCAGAATTTGGAAAACTGGCTTTTGTACACGTCACAGTGGACACGTACTCACATATGATATATACTTCAGCCAGGACAAGAGAAGCAGTAAGGGATGTAATTCAACATCTCCTTCAAAGCTTTATGACTCTGGGACATCCTTTAAAAATAACGACCGATAATTGCTCAGCTATACGTCAAAAGCTTTGCCTTCTTTCTTACAAACCAATGGAAAAAACAATTTAGGCCATTATTTGTAAAACAGGAAATTCCTTATAATCCCCAAGGACAGGCTATAATTGAATGGTCTCATCAAGTTTTAAAAAAACCAAATTATGCATCTAAAAAAGGTTAATTCATATTTCTCTCCACATCATCTTTTTTTTTATTTTTTATTTTTTCTTTTTTATTTTTTTCTTTCTGTATGTGTTATGAATGTACTGTTTGCATGAAGATTTTGGCACACCTTGTCGTGCAATGCCTGCGGAGTCAGAAAGAGGGTCTCGGATTCCCGGAGCTGGCGTTCTCTGGAACTGGCGTTTCAGGCCGGTTTCTCGGCCGCCACATTTGGTATGGTGGATCGCACCCGGGTCCTCTGCAAAAGAGCGGGGTCGGCGCTTCTTAACCGCTCGGCTCTCATCTCTCCAGCCCCAACACATCCTTTTTAAGCCATGCCCCTCTTGTTATACATCATTTAAATACCGATAGCGATTGGTGGAAATTCCCCCTGCTATGAAAACACTGGGGAGGCCTTATTAAAGAGGGAAACCGCTCCCTCTGTCTATTGGAAGCTCTCCTCACCTGTCCCTGAAGGGGCCGGACCGGATACTCTAATTTTCATCTGGAAGGGGATATGCCTGGTGTTCCCACAGGATGGAGGTTGTCCCATCTGGATCCCAGACAGACTCATCTGGCGGGTGCCTTACACGGAGACATCAGAAAAAGTGAAGGTGCAAGAGAAGGAGACTGGAGGCCTCGCTGCGAAAACTCTCCTTGACCCAGAAGCCGAGACCAATGCCAACTTGGACTCAGCTCCGTCATCTCATCAACGGAGCTAAGGACCTAGTGACTTCACAGCAGAAGCCTATGACACCTGAATTCATATTTCTTGCTATTCTTTCTCTCCTTACAGCTCAGCCCACAGTAACATGTGGGAAAAGTTATTGGGCATACGTGCCAAAACCCCCTCTCTTTCACCCAGTGGGCTGGATGGATCCTGATTACATTAAGGTGTTAACTAATGACACGGATTTGCTGGGTGGTTTTCAAGACTTTGATCAGAGACCCAATAGTTCAAGCCGTTTTAACTTTGTGGGCAGATCAGATTCCCTTCCCATTTGTCTTGCACTCAAAGGAACAGTGCCCCTCGGGTGCTTGCTTGTAAATTATAGAACATTTCTTACTGATGCACCTGACCCATCCTTCAAAGAAAAAAGATTGATATGGCAATTACAATTGCTTACTTTGGGATCTCCTTATAACAATGAAACTTTTCAAAATGCTTCTTTTATGCCTTTGCCAGTCTGCACACAGTGCTATAGAGATATGGATCAATTTTGGGAAAGTAGTGTCACAAAAAAACCCCATTGGCTTACATGTATCATCCACACTCAGCTACTAAATATTTACCTAAAGGTTCTAATCTGGAGATTTGGGATTTTTCTTCTGGAAGTTATGATTATACCCAATATTTTCAATAATAATGCAAAAAATTTTAACAATTATGTTGCCCCAGGAATGGGACAAAATTACAAAGATGGTTTTCTCCTGGGTATGTTGAGCCTGTTTGGGTACCTAAAAATCCTCTAAAGAACTCTACCATCACTCATTATGATATTTTTAGATTGGCTGCTAGTGCAAATATGATTTTTACAAAAGAAACCCAGGGAAAATAAATGTACACCTCTTGCAACCCATGTTTGTGTATCTTATCCATTTGCTTATTATTAGGCCATGCTCCTGAAGTCAATATCACTCACGCTGGTAATTCTTATCTCTTTAATTGCACTGCCTGTAAACTGACTAATTGCATAAATTTGGGCCTGGATAAAACTACTGCTGTTATGATATCGGTAAAAAGACCACCTTATGTTATGCTACCGGTAGTTAGATTTACAACAAGTGCTTGGTATCATAAAACACTTGCTCTACTGCCTTGAGAAATTAAATTGCCCTTATTAGGCCTAGGAGGTTTATAGCAGGAATTATACTTGGTATCTCAGCTCTGATTGCTATATTAACTACTTTTGCTCTTTCAACCACAGCCTTAGTTAAGGAAATACACACAGCTCATTTTTAAATGAAATACATAAAAACTTTCCTTTGGACATTATAGAACAATCCATTATTGATAAAAAATTGGAGTCAAAACTAAATGCCTTGGAAGAAGTTGTCCTAGCCTTGGGACAAGACATAGCCAACATTAAAACTAGGATGGAGACCAAATGCCATGCTGTCTTTCAGTATATCTGTGTTACACCGTTCCCTTACAATGCTTCAGAACAATGGAATAAAGTACAAAATCATTTACAAGGGGCCTGGAAGGACACTGACATTACTCACAATTTGGACGATCTTCAAAAAGATATTGCTGCCTTTAGCAGGTCACATCTAGATGATGATAAGTTAGACTCTCTAGCCAGTGAGCTACAATTTGGCATTAAAGCTTTAAATCCTTTGGACTGGACCCAATATTTCATTCTTATAGGGATCGCTTTTTTCCTTATTGTCATGGATGTGCTCCTCATTCCTTGTCTCTTCAGACTTGTGTTTAGTTCCATTCACTCAGTTCAGCGTGACGTTACTGAAATGCGTCTTAAAAAACAAAAAACGGGGGAATGTCATGCCAACTCCAGAGTCGTCTGTGTAACAACGGACAAGGAGATAAGAACCTCCCGAGGTTAAGCTCCCTGGTGGTCAGTGACAGAGTACCCGATCTCAGCTTCTAAGATCATGATGCATTACAAAGATGTTAAGCTTCATGAGTGTTGGACTTAGTACACTGTCTTTTGACTCTTCTCCTACGCGGCTCAGCACAACGTCAGTCCCAGATAAGGGACATTTAAACATGCTTAAAAACAATTCAGGCAAACAGAACCTAAGTAAACCTGAGTAAATCATGAACCTAAGTAAAATCATAAAGAGATACAACATCTAAAAGCTCCTTTATCCTAAAAGTCCCCACAAAGACATTGTAGACATTACACTGAGATCATAGGTTAGTTAAAAATAAAACACAGAAAATAAGTAAATAAAAAAAAAAAAAGTGTCCTTCCAAACTTATAAAAATAAGACTAGTCCTTTAAGTAGAAACGCTACATTCTACATAAAAGTTAGAGTTATTACATGTAATGTAATACTTAGTTAAAGGCACATGGCAGAGATTTCTCCTTTAGGAAAAACCTCTGTGTAATTTGTAAAAGAGCTTAAAGCCCCTCTTCTCCAGGCTTGTAGTTAAAACACAACCTAGAGATAGCAAACAACCCCAGGAAGGATGAAAAACATCTAATTGAAACTTCAAAAGAGACAATGACTTTTTATGGTTTGTGAGTTTAAGACTGCTGTTTTATTGACACAGTGTAAGCTGTAAACCCTCTTTTACTTATCTTATTGGCTTTTTTAATCCCTTTGTTCCTGAGGAATGCAAATCTCCTGCCTGTGTTACCTGCCTGTCAGCTCAACCCTTCCCCCTCTCTGCTGCCTGCGTTACCTGCCTGTGTTACTTATAAAAACTTCACTTGGATTCAGTAAAAACGCACTAAATCCAAAAACTCTCTCTGGTGTCCTAGTCCATTATTTTTCTCGCCTGAATGGCCCTCCTGTTTACAGAACTTGGTTTCCTGCAGGTGAAAGATATCCAGGGCTGGGAGAAAGAAATTCCAACTGGGTTGGCCTGCAGCAAGACACCAACCAACAGTTAACAAATATTGACTGACTGAGTACCTACCAGGTGCCAAGCACTGTGTTAGATTGTGGGAACATCATGGTGAAAAAGCTGTTTTTGCTTTCAAGGAGCTAAGAATCTAGTAGGGGAGACAAACCATCAATCACCGAAAACAGGCAACATGGCTTGAGCTCATTAGGCTGGGTAAGAGGGTGGAGGGAAGCAAGGAAATCTTTTCTAGGGAAATCAGTAACCAGGAAGGTGCCTGAAGCTGGAGGCACTTTGAGAACAGTACTCGGGAAACTAGAACACTAGGTGCCAAGGCTCTGTCAGCAGAGAGCATGGTGTACTCAAGGAGATGCAAGCAAGTTAGTGTGGTGGAGCTCTCGGTAGCAAGAAAAAAGAGCAGCACTAGATGAGGGCCATCACTTGTCCTGTGGACCCTGGAGGAGTAACTAAGAGTTTGTCCTGGAGCTCGGCATGTCAGTGCCTGCCTATAGTCCCGGCATTCAACGGGGCAGAGACAGAGCCAGAGGCAGCGCAGCGGAGAGGCAGGCAGATCTCTGTGTGTCCAAGGCCAGCCTGGTCACACTAGTGAGTTCAGACCAGCTGGCGCTACAGGAAACCTGTCTCAAAAAAGAAGAGTTTGTCCTAAAGGCAGTAGGAAGCCATGGAAGCAGAGAAATAACAAAATCTGGTTTTTGTTTCCAAAATGCCAGCTCTCTCTGCTCTACAGAAAATAGATCTGGGGTATGATCATAGTCCAAGAGAGATGGCAGAAGTTTGGATGGGGGTTGGGGAGTGAGCCTGAAAAGAAAGTGGACAGACCAGATTCACAGATGCAATAAAAAGAAAACAAGGAGATAGTCTTTGGTTATTGAAAGGAATATGATGGTACTGGGAAGGGTGGTTTTCATCAAGATAAAATACACTGGGCAGCTTTGAGGGGATCAGTGTTTTTTACTTTGAGGCATCTTCTAGACATCATTAAGCTGTTTGATCCTCATTCCAAAGCATCCCTGTGAAGAAGCTCTACAGCTCTTTTCCTCATTTTTCAGATAAGGAAGCAGTGTGCCTGAAAGTTAAGTGGCAAAGCCAGACCAGAGTTGCATTAGTTTAAAAACAACCCCTGTGTGCTTTCTGTCCCAGGTCACCAGAACTGACTTTCTAGAAAGGCTCATCTGAAATAATAGGAGAAAATCATCTATAGCATGCCTGCCCACATATGCCAAGTAATAGGAAAAAATTATCTATAGCATGTCTGCCCACATATGCCAAGTAACAGGAGAAAATCATCTATAGCATGTCTGCCTTCAAATGCCAGTTGTTGCTTCTTGAAGCACATGCTCTTAGGGTAGGCAGTTTCTGTCTCCTATCTACATAGTTCACCTTCTCAGCATGATTGTTGCTGTTTTTTACTCTGAAAGATTTCCTACTTCTCTGCTGGTAGAGACCATTGCCACCAGTCTTTGGCCAAGGTATGGAAAACTGAGATTCTGACAATGGAGCCAGAGGCTGGGTGATGAACAAGGAATAATGAATAACAAGTCAAAGTGCACTCAGTTTTTTTCCATGTCTAGTGGAGAGTATGAAGAGAAGAAAAGGACATGTGGTATGGGAATTGGGTGGAATGAAAAGTCAGGAGAAAGAAAGATGTATAAATTCAAGGAGGAAGTGGAAGAGAAAGTGTTCGAGGGAATAGGTTAGGAGAGGAGGAAAGGGAAAGGAAACATCCTGCTTCCACATCAAGACTCTGACATTCTCTAGCTGTATGATGTTATGCAAGTTACTTAGTGTCTCTAAGTGGAAATAAAAATTACATGAACTTTATGGGGTTTGTGTAAGGATTATAGGGAAAGCATGCGTGTAATGTCCCAGAAACAGTGTGTAGCATGTGGTAAGTTCCCCTTAAATGTCAGCTGCTACTCTGGCTGGACCAGCATGCCCTTTCTCTGGTCTCTGATTCCCCCAGCAACCCTAGGCTGGATTAATTCGGATCACCGTGTATGGATCAGGCAGGAAATATCCTATGAGTTTCAACAGACCTAGCAGCTATAGGACTTGTGACAAGAGCAGGGGTCCTGCATTGGCCTCAAAGTATCCCGCTGTCACTCACAAACAAAGTATTCTGAAGCACAAAAATACTAAGTCCAGGTTTTCTTTCTTCTTCCCTTCTCTCTTCCCTCCGCCATGTTGATTTCTAGTCCTAACATCTACCTGCCTATCCTGTGTTGTGCTCCAATGGCCCTCCAGGACCAAAATCCTGTCCTTCCTCCCTGTTTAGGCACAGAGTGCCTGACTGCTAACCAGTCGGCTTGCTTGACACACTTCATCATGATGCCTCTGCCTGCAGCATGCTAGCTAGGTTTGTTCATTGCACCCCTTGAACACTGTTTCAGCCAGCTCCATTCTCCCAGAATAGTGGCTAAAAGGATTCCCTGGATTCCCAGGCTTCTTTAGGAATCAGGTGAAGCCATCAAGTCGGCTTCAGAAATGTGCTTGAATTCAATGTGTCAGTCACGAGAGTAAGGCGTGCATTGATGACAAATATCTAATACTTGCTGGGAGCCATGCAAGATGCATATATGGGAGAAAGCTGTTACAGTCACTTAGAGATCCAG
>VZQC01010876.1:0-30022 GCA_009823505.1 Rhizomys pruinosus
AAATGTATGATTTGGTGTTATGTCCATAAATGAGGGACAATAAGAATGCTTCTTTTTCTGAGTGTGTTACTTCACACGTAGCAAACAACTTCCTTTTTTAAAGTTTATTCTTTTTTTAAATGGCATGCTTGTGCTATTTCTGACTCATTTTTCAATTCAGTTCAACATATTCCCTCTTTCCCCTCCCCACCTCCACATCGAACATTCTGTCATAACTGCCCAGCATCTTCCTGTCAGTCTTTTTTTTTTTTTTTAATGCTTAAAATTCCATTTTAGCTGGCACGATGGTGCATGCCTTTAAGTCCCGCACTCGGGAGGCATAGCAGTGCGATCTCTGTGATCAAGCCAAGCCTGATCTACAAAAGGGAGTCCAGGCCAATGGGACTAAAGGGATCCTGCTCAAAAAATAAAAAAAAAAAAAAAAACATTCACATTTTCCTCTATTAATTCTATTACTCAAAAATATGAACATTACTCTCCACCAATATACAGTAATTGCAGAGTCGGAAATAATGGTGGTGTATTCTAGAGCCCTTGAGAGATTTACATTATAACAACATACTGCGTTCAGTAAAAAATATAACAATATGTTATTGAGCTTAACCTTTCATCTGTGGGATTTGGTGTTAGCATCCACAAATGAGGAAACCATCACTGTTTTGTTTTCCTGGGACGTTGGTGTACTTCACTTAGCCATGTTATTTCGAGCTCCAATCCATTTACCATGGAAAAGTTCATAATGTTCCTTTACGTTACGTATGAATAGTAACTCTATGTGTAGATGTACCACATTTTTATCATCCACTCATCTGTTTTTTTTTTTTTTTTAACATGTATAGTATTTTCTGCATATATGTAAGTGTACCTGTGTCATGCAATGCTCATGGAGGTAAAAGCGTATCAGAATTCTCTGGAACTGGAGTTACACATGTGGGGTTGCCGCCGAGATTCATGGTGGGGCCCATTTAATCCTAGGACTACCCATGTGGAAAGCCCACGCAGGAAAGCATACCACGTGTAGGCAGGTTGAGGCTCGAATGCAGAGAGAGATTTTATTCCAACATGTCATGCTTAAATATCCTGACTCGATTCTCAGGGTCCAATGCTAAATCTTTTCGTCACACACATCCACCCATGGGTGTGGCCAGGGAGGTACCTTGGCTTAGACCCAACCCATCTTAACTAAGTTTCCACATTCATTTACTTTTTAATTTTTTTTTAATTTTTCTGAAGAGCAGGGGAGCCCATAGCTGAGAGCTAACAACCAAAGGAACTGAGTTTTAATAGCCAGTCTGTCAAGCCTGTTTTGAGTGTTAGGCAGTGGGGCGGTCAGAACTGAAACTTTATTTTCACACTAAGGCCAATTAATATCAAAATCCCAACCATGAAGTAAGCTGATTGTCAAGCATAAGCAATGAATGTAAGAACATTCATGTAAAACCAATTGAGCAAGATCTCTATGTTCATATTTTGAACAACCCAAGTTCCCATAGTTCAAGTTGGAGAACCTTGTATGCACAAGCATGTTGATCAATAAAAGTCCAGTGTATATTGCTGTATCTCACGATTTACCCCAATCTCTCGCAGCCCTTACAATTACCAACTCCTCTTCCGCAATTGTTCCTAGGCTTTGGAAAAAGGGGCAAAGTGGGTGAGAAGCAAAGCAGTCTGTTTTCTCTGGAGCAACAAGCTGAGAGATCATATTTTCAACTCCAAACAGGAAGCAGAACAAAACTGGAAGTGAGAACAAGAGTGTTCTAGCCAGACTACACCTCCTAGAAACTCCCTGACCAACTGGAGACCAAATGTTCAAATTTGGAACAATGAGGAGCATCCTCATTCAAAACATCCATGTTGGGGCTGTTGGCAGTTCCAGATGCCCTGAGGATACTAAAATCTGCATATATCCAAGTTGATGATTATGAATCGAGGAATAATATGTGCATGTTATCTGGTCACACTTTTTTTTTGTCTTTTCGAGACAGGGTTTCCCTGTAGCCCCAGCTGTCCTGGAACTCACTCTGTAGACCAGGCTGGCCTTGAACTCACAAAGATTTGCCTGCCTCTGCCTCCCAAGTGCTAGGACTGAAGGCGTGAGCCACCATGCCCAGCTTATCTGGTCACATTAACTGTAACTACTACATATAACCTCTAATGTACTCATAATATCTAATACAATATAAGTGATAAGAAAGAGATATTTGTTTATGGGAAAAGGACAGAATAAAAATCTGTACATGTTCAGCATAGATGTAACCATTTTAAGGTTATCTCCTTTTTAAAGTACATTTGGTTAGACTTTTAGATCCATGGATGCAGAACTCAGAGAATCAAAATATCTAGTATACACTCCTCAACTCCTCATTGAAGATATGTAAGAGATTGGAGAAATGAGTTCACTCCCCGACCCTGACCTGCAAATAGAGATGCAACACATTAATAAATTTCTAATTACCTTACTTTGTAAGAGCATCCTTGAACCATCCTTTAATTCCCCATTATTATTTAATAAGAGCTTACCATAGAAGACTTTTTGTGGAGACAAAATTTTAACTAAGTTTCATTGGCTGTCCCAAAACTCACTATGTAGACCAGGAGGGCGTAGAATCTGCAGGGTTGTGTCTCTACCTCCAAATGCTAGGATTCCAGGTGTGTGCCACCAGGATGGGTGCTGTCAAAGATTAAATATTATTTATACTTAGATTGCTGAATATACACCATTAAATTGTGAGTGATTGGGGATAACGTAAAAATAGATTCCTGAAGAAACCCTACTCAATATTTACTGTCCATAAGAGATAAGGTAATAAACCTAAGATTAGAAGTTTCCCTGCCTTTGAACTTCAAATGGACCTGGAGGATTCATTCAAGGGTCCTTTTCAGTTCTTTCTGTAGGCATACTAATAGCATTCCACCAAGGCCCTAGAGAACAGAGATCGTGCTACAGTTTCAACATTGCTTCCTCTTAGGTTAGTATTTGACACACAGTATCTTGAAAATAACACACACACACACACACACACACACACACACACACACACCACTGCTCTATACAAACACACAACAGGCTCAATACGTAATTATAACCCAGCCTGAGTAATAATATAGATATATATATATATATATATATACTATCTATATTATATATAGTATATCCATCATAGGTCCACAATGTCCGTTCTCTGGAGATTTTTAGCAGCACAGTTAATTCTGAACATGTGCCATCCCCAATTTTCTTCTCATTCCTTTATTCCATCTGTTAGCGTATGGTTACAGTTTAGTTTATTTGTGCATTCTTAGGGATTATACAAATTTCTTATCAATTCCCCAGTGAGTGATTTTGCCGAGGGTATTTTTTTTTTTTTTTTTTTTTTTTTTTTTTTTCTCTAGAAAGAAATGATGTCATTTTTTGGAAAGTATTTCAGATACAAAAATAAATACATACAAGTTACTTCTGACTATATGTTAACTGGGCATGAAATTAAGTAAAATGTTTCAACCAAAAAATCAAAGATGAAGAAATAATGATTAAAAGGGGGCAGAGGCAGGTAGATCTTTGTGAGATTGAAAATGACCTGGTCTATATCGTGAGTTCCATGCCAACTGGAGCTACAGGGAGACCCGGCTTCAAAAAAAATACCCAAAAAACAAAAAAAACCCAACAAAACAAAACAACAACAACAACCCACCTCCACAAGATTCCATAAGCCATTCATTCTGTTTCTGATATGTTCCAATTCAAGTTGTAATTCAAATTGGACACTTATATTAAAGCAAAACCTAGATCACTGTTATTTCCTGTATTGAAGAAAAAACATCCTACAATAAAAGAAGTAATTGTGCTAAAAGGTTTTATTTTTATGTCTAAACTTATCTCAGTAGTTTTGTTTTCTTAGATGTTTCTAAATCAGTACAGATTTCTGTATATTGCTTTTTGTGACTCTCTTTTATATTGTTATTTTACTTATTCTTTCTGAGAAATAAAGACAACATAATTTCTGTGTCTAGTTAAATAGTGTTATGATTTGAAAAATTAACTCAGCTACACCTTATAAAGTGAATGTTTGTCAAGGCTATGGAACAACTAATATCCTGTGCATCACATCATAAGCATCACTGTGGGCATCAACCCAAAAATCTCAGGTCACAGATTTTGCTTGATCATAATGAGTTCCTCAGTTGCAAAAATCCAGTTCAAAATGAAACATTTGAAGATCCAATGCCTTATAAACCCATCATGTCTAAAATGAAACTCTGTCAATGTAAAGTTTTAACTTCTGTACAAGTCTAATTATTATTCAAAATTTTTTCTTGTAGCTTTGGGGAGGTCATCAGTAAATTTATGCTGATGGTGTTTGTTATTTGAATGTGCTCTGTTACAAACACTGGACTGGCATCTTAATAATTAACTGAAACTGATAGGTGGTTTATGCCAGTAATTATGTGGCTTAGGAGGCAGACACAGGCAGATCTCAGTGAGATGGAGATCAAACTGGTTTACATAATGAGTTCCAGGTCAACTGGGTCTAATAGGGAGATATTTAAAAAATATTATTTAACTGAAACCATAAGTAATTTGGTACTACATCTCTTTTGTGTGTTGTGTACTGTGTGTTCTTGTGTTTGTGTGTGTGTGCATGTGTGTGTGTGGTGTATATAAGTGCACATTACATACATGGCTTTGGCTGACTTTAGGTGTTCTCCTCTATTACTTTCCACGATAATTTTTCAGGCTTGGCCTCTTGCTCAATATGAGCTCACTGGCTATGCTAGGAAGGCTTGCCTCTGAGCCCCAGGGATCCTCCTGTACCCTGACCTCCAAAGCTCAGCATTGGAAATACAAATGTTAGCCAACATGTGTAGCTTTTATGAGAATACTAGATATCCGAGGTAAGGTAAGGACTTCATATTTGCATGGCAAACACTTTAGCAACTGAGTCATATTCCCAGCCTCAATTATGTTATATTCTGTTTCTTTTCAATGTTTTGAGTTTTACACTTACCCAGTTTGACTGGGGTAAGTTGAAATCATAGTGTTTTTTTTGTTTTTTTTGTTTTTGTCTTTTCAAGACAGGGTCTCTCTGTAGCCCCAGTTGTCCTGGAACTCACACTGTAGACCAGGCTGGCCTTGAACTCACAAAGATCCTCCTGCCTCTGCCTCCCAATAGTGTGTTTTTTATCGACATTTCTCTAATTATGTTTCTAAGATAATGTTATTAGCAAACTAAAAAGTCTCAACAGGTTTTCTTTTAAATATAGTGACAAAGAAAACTCAATTAATATTTAAAATTTTGTTTGATTGTGGGAGTTACAATATCATTATTAAGAGCAGTAATTGCAATCCCAATAATAGCATCAGTTATGTGATTAGTCATAATGTCTCACCTATTCATTTAAGAAATATACATTGAGGGCTGGAGAGATGGCTCAGTGGTTAAGAACACCAACTGCTCTTGCAAAGGCCTGGGGTTCGCTTCCCAGCACCCACATGGCAGCTAAGAACTGTCTTTGAGTCCAATTCCAGGGGAATCCAATGCCCTCTTCTGACCTCCACAACATTGCATGACACGGGTGCACCAACCTACATGCAGACAGTACGTTCATCCATATAAAAAATAAAAAATAAATAAAAAATAAAACAAATATACATTGAATGTTGCAAAGTGTCTGGCACAGTACTTTGTTCTGGGTCCATATACTAAGAATCTAGAATTTCCTAATTTGTCTTCTCCACTGTTATGCATTTAAGTTATATCCCTGCATTTTATCTATCACCTTTATAATAGACACACAAAAGATTATACCAGATCCTCATTTCTTTATTGAACCAATGCCAAATGACTAAAGGATGTCATTGCAACAGTGAACTAATCACAAAGGGTACACAAATAGAAACCACATCTGGACTTATCCAAAATCCAGTTCTCCTTTGAGAAGTCAATGTAAACTAATGTGATGTTTATTGCAAGTTTATCTGTGAGTCCAGGACCTCAGATTGAGGTTTTTTCTCCCTCACTCACAGCCGATCTTATTTTCTTTGCATATCACCAAATGCATCAAATTTTCCCATATGTTTGTCACTATACCTCAAATAAGACTTCTGAAGTCAGACATCAACTTTTACTTTTCAAAAATTATGTAGCAAAGTTGAACAGCATATCAAAACTCCAACTCAAAAATATATCTATTCACTAGAAGATTACACATTTTTCTAAATTAACTGCAGGAAATAAAAACATGTAACAATATTTGAAAGAATTAGATGAATGGAGGGGGCAACACTGGTTCCCCCAACCCCACAGGCTCTTCTTCTTCTAATCTTGGGCACAGGCCTACATTTACTCTTGATCCCAGGTGTCTGGACTACCTTCTTGGTCCAGACCAGCCCACTGTCTCCGAGTTTCTCAAACTCAGACAAGCTCAGTTTTCCAGCATAGCTTATTGGACTCTCCAGAGTAAGTCTATACTCCCACCTTGACGGGGATTTCCCAGGCCAGGCTTCTTCCATGTAAAGTCTGTTACTGCTCACCACACCTTGACTTACCTGAACAACATTCAGATAAGTTACTCTGCCCTCACATCCTGTTCCCCTTCTGCTCCTGGGGACAGACCCACTTTTTCTTTTAGCACTCTAAATCTCTGGACTATCCTTTTCACCAAGACTCACCCATTGGGTCTTGAACCCCTGAACTCACACCAGCTCAATTTTCTAGTCTGGCTGGTTAGGTGTCCACCCCCATTTTGCACTTGGACTCCTGAAACGTTCCTTCTGTCCTGGCTATGCCCATCCCTGCCATGCCTTTGATTCTCCAGACCAGCCTGCTTCCCTGGAAAGTTTGATCCTGCCCACTGTGTCTTGACTTCCCTACAACTGGAACAACTCCAGTTTCTCCAACTACACATCCTGGTCTCCTTCAAGCCCTTGGCACAGACCCAGTTTTGACTTGACACCCTGGATCTCTGGACTGCCCTTTGGGTCAGACCCTCCCACTGCCTCCCAGTTACTGGAAGTCAGACCAGTTCAATTTTCCAACATAGCTTGTCAGACTATTCACAGTAAAGGTCCACTCCCACCTTTTCGAGGATTTTTAGGCTTCTTTCCTAGAAAGTCTGGTCCCACCCACCTCATCTGGAATTATCTATAGCATGAAAAATTCCCAATTTCCCCACCCCCATACCCTGTTCCCATTCTAGACTTGGGTGTAGGCCTGGTTTTTTTCTTAGTACCCATATTTCTGGACTACACTCTTAACTCCCCTTTGCAATGAGCTCTTCAAAAGGCACCATGCCCATGCCCCTACATTGGGACTTTCTGATGCCCCTCCCACATCTGAAGGGCTATGGTATTTTCTGTCCTTTTGTAAGGGCCCAGATCTTTGGAGACTGCCAGAGAACACATGCATCCATCCACTGGCTAGCTAGGTTTCCAAATTGGTCCATGTCTAAGGACTCATAGGGGCCCAGACTTCAGAAGGAAGACTGAGAGTATCTGATTGACACATGACCTGGGGGCTCTGCATGAGCTCTTAAGTAGTTAGAATGGATCCATCTGGTCCCTGCAATATAAATCCAAATAAAGAACCTGATGCTTAGACCAACCAGCTCATTATACCCAATAAAAAACAACTAAGGCACATGAAGTATACAAAGAGATGGAAACTTCATCTCCCAAAAGGAAGGCTTGAGTTTCATAACTGTATCACAAACATGAAAGAAACTCATGCTAAAATCACAATGGAAAAATAATATGAAACTAATAACTCCCCACCAAACATCACATATTCTATAGAAGAATTTGCAATAAGAACCATCTACAGATAACCCAGGACACAGAATTTAAAAGGACATTCTTAAACCACAGGAAAAAAAAATCAATGAATTTAAGAATACACAAGCAAATGAATCAAAGAACAAAAATAACGTAGGGATAAACTTCTGACTGAATTCACGAAAGAGATAGAAATATTGAAGAAAAAACAGGCTGAAATGAAGAAAGAAGTAAAACACTCAATAAACCAATTAGAAATGATGGAAGAATTCCTCACAAATTTAATGAATGCGATGGTAGGGTTGGGGGGGTAGGGAGGGGGCACGGGTCTTCTAGATTTGATTTGTAATTTTTATTTTATTTTATTTATTTTTGTATGTGTATAAATGTACTGTCTGCATGAAAGATTGTGCACCCGTGTCGTGCAATGCCGCGGAGGTCAGAAGAGGGTGTCGGATTCCCCTGGAACTGGAGTTCTCCTGGGATTGGAGTTACAGACGGTTCTCGGCTGCCATGTGGATGCTGGGGATCGAACCCGGGTCCTCTGTAAGAGCGGTCGGTGCTCTTAACCACTAGGCCATCTCTCCAGCCCTGATTTGTAATTTTGTATGAAATGCACAGAGCTTCAATAAAAATTGGCTTTGAAAAAAATAAATACAGGCTGGGGGGATAGTGCAGCCGTTAAATGCTGAGGATAAGAACCCCGCAAAAACAAAACAAAACAAAACAAAAAAAAAAAAAACACGAGTTTGAAAAAAATAAATGCAATGGAAAACAAAATATCAAGACTGGACAAGTCTTGAAGAATGAACTGCTTCAAGTCAAGATTATTTAACATTTTTTAAAACCAAAAGAATGGTATCTCCATAAATGTGGAATACCATGAAAAGACCAAATTTCCACATCATAAGTGTAGAAGAAGGAGAAGAATCTCAGGATAATGGTATTGAACAGATCTTCAGCAGGATTGCAGAAGAAAATTTCCCAAATTGAAGAAAATACCTACAGACATATAAATATAAGAAACACATGGAACACCAAATCAACAGGACCAGAAAAGAAACTCCCCAAGATAAATCATACTAAGAATACTAAACATACAGTACAAAGAGAGAATGCTGAAAGCTGCAGAAGAAAAACAACAAATCATATGTAAAGGAAAACCCACCAGAATTACAGCTGACATTTTAATGGAAGCCATGAAATTCAGAAGTGCCTGGACAAAAGTATTCCCAGTTCTAAATGACTATAGATCCCAACCCAGAATACCCAGAAAAATTTCTATTATAGTTGAAGGGGATTGAACAATATTCCACAACACAAATAAGCTGAAACATTTCATGTCCAAAAAAAACAGGTCTTCAGAGAATACTTGAACCATTACAAAGAACCTAAGAAAGAATGACTATAACCAAGGGACAATAGAAAATAATGAAGGTATAATTTTGGAAGCACAAAGTTAGACCAAGAGAGCAAATCGAAATTAAAATTACAGTAACCAATACACATGTTTCAGTAATAAATTAAAATATCAGTAGACTAAGCTCCTGAGTCAAAAGATACAGGGTAGTTGAATGGTTTAAAGTACAAAATCCATTTTTTGTTATCTGCAAGAAATCCATCTCACCTTCAAGGACAGGCAATATTTTAAGATTAAAGGTGGGAAAATTATTGCAAGCAAATGGCAACATGAAGCAAGCAGGACTTGCAATTTTAATATCTGACAAAATATATTTCAAACTAAAACTAATAAGAAGAGATAGAGAGAGTCACTTCATTGTTATCAAAGGAACAATCAACCAATAATATACTACAATCATTAACATATATGCACCACACTCTGGAGTCCCCAACTTCATAAATAAAAAAGTATATGACTTTAAGACACCAATTAATACCAACACAATATTAGGGGTCTGTGATAGTCAATTCTGTTAATCCTGGGTGTAAACTTGACTGGATTTCATATGAACAAATATGAGAAAGTGTGGGTCGTTTCTATCATCTGTTGGTCCTTTACTCATGCATGGCCACAATCCACATGATATTCTTCCCTCCTAGAACCAGCCTGGCAGTTCTACAGGAATGAAAGATTCAAGGCTGTCTCCTGCTTGCAGGCACACAGTCTCTGGGCTTAGCTCTGGCCAGGAGAGGGAAGCGGACCACAAGAAAGTTACCCAATGGGAAAAGAGATACAGACTCAGCGGGTGAAGGTCCAGGAGATAGACTCTCTCTTATTCATGACAGCAGTGTAACCAAAGGTTACAGTGCTCTGGGCAAGGAAGTGAGGAGGCAGGTGGAAGGGAAGGGTGAGCCACATTGGCTTCAAACGGGGGGGGGGGGCTGCAGAGCTCCTGTTTGTGCAACTGGTAAATGAGAGGTGACATTTTTGCTCAATACCTCAAGGGAAGGAGCCATCTGGTTCTGGAACTTTGAAGAGATAGGCAAGGCAAGAAAACACTGCAATATCCCGAATTTATGGTGCTATAGATAATTCACAGAGACAACTGAATGCCCACAGAGATATGAGATAACTCTTGGAGGTTCTGCGGGATAGGTTTTACTGGTCCTTACCTCGAGCCAGGCAAAGTTTCATTCCTACAGCCCCTCCTCTGTTTTTAAATTAAAATGGAACAGTAATGTCATAGTCCTCTAGGGACTCCCCTGGGATGGCCTGATATTCTACTAAAACAGTCCAGGCTGCAACCTCAGTGAGAGTATTGATTTGGGTTTTGATAAACCAAAGCACACAGGGTGCAATAATGCGATGGTGAAAATGAGTCCCAGCAAAGGAAGTAACCAGGTAGTCTGGGGGTTGGAAAACCATGGGACAGAAACTTGTGGGGAATAATTTGTGCAGAGTTCTTTCCTGAGGTCCTTCAGGGCTTTAACATTTTGTTTGACTACACCAGATCCTTTAACATAAAAGCAACATTCCTCCCCCAGGAACACACAGGTTCCCCCATTTTCTGCAGTCAGTTAAGTCTAGGGTTCCCCACTTCTGCATCACTTCCTCAGCCAGAGAGGTTATCTGTCTTTGGAGTGATTCAAGGCTGTTCATTGTGGGTGACCTTGCCTCATCAAACTCATTTTGAAAGTCTGCTTCCAGGCTGTAAACTTTTCCTAGGGCTCATCCCACAGTTCCCACCACTGCCATGGAGAGAATGATGCCTAGGCTGACCAGGAGTGGGATGAATATCTCTCTCTTTTGATGGTCCGGTCTGGTGGCAGCATCCAAGCAAATTCCTCCTTCTCATAAAGGAAGAGCTGGGGAGTAATAATAGCAGGCAAGCAAATTCCAGAATCAGTAGCATTTGCACAGAGGGAGGCAGTACCCTCATATCAGAGAAAAAAAACGGGGATTTGACACACAGGGTCCTGTCAAGAGGTACACTTCAGAGGCACCTGGGGTCTGGGACTGCTGCAGCTCTCACTAAATAAATAGGTAGAGTTATGAGTAGCTCAAAGAGGGAAATGCTGTAAAATACCAGTGCTGTCTACTTGGGGCCAGATTCCTGTAGAGAGGTGTTAGAAGGAACAGCAGTAAGGAGAGGGCATGTAAGGGATGCAGAGAAAAATCACTGGGAAACACTGGGGTGCATGGTGTAGTTAAGGAGATCTCTGGCATATTCAATGTACTGGGACCATGTTAAAGTAGACTGCAGTTTCCTTCCATTTTGGATTCCTGTAATAAAATATGGGATTCAGTGAGGATGGGTTGAGGTGTTAGGACAAGCTGGCAAGAGATGCGGACATCCGCTGCATGGAACCAGGTGTTGCTGTAAGAGAAGAGCTTTCCCTGTGCTCCAGCTCTCCAGCAGTCACTCCAGTGTTCCTGTATATTAATTTTAAACCGATTATTTTGGATTTGGAACAGGCTTCTTGGGCTGTGAATACTCTCCATCCTGCAAGACCAGAATCTGCAACCACCGTAAGTATCAGCTTCCTGTAAACATTGTCCTTTGTTAAGGTGGGGGAAACAGATAAAGGGTGCCTGAGAGGCAGAGGTGGAATTGGGAAACACGGTGATTGTGACTGCCTTGCTGCAGCCTTGTAAAGGGCATTCAATGGTTCCAATTACCTGATTTCTTCCTTCCCATGTTTCTCTGACAATAAACTTCCAGACATAGATCCAAGTTGGTGCTCTGTTCCCAGGCTGGGCAGAGGCAGAGTTAGCTTGAACTATTATTAGAACTGCTAAAGGGATGGCAAATAGGGACGCCGAGGCACATGGACTTTGCAGACGTGAGGAGCTGGTCAAGTTTCTTCCATATTATGTTTTTTTTGGTTCTGGGAGTGTCTCTTTCTCTTCCTCCTCCTCTTTCCATCCACAAGTTACAGGTGTGCCATCCTTTTGGTTGGCAGAGATGAATCTGACATTTCTGGCTAGGATCCAAATGGGTCTCCAGATAATCCTGTGGGAAGATGCAAGCAAAGCCCCTCCTAGTTGTTAACAGTGGATCAGGTCCTTTCCCACCAACTCTCTAGGGGGTCCTTCCACCTGACAAGTATTTGAGGGCTGCAGAGCTCCAGTTTGTGCAACCAGTAAACTAGAGGTGACATTTTTCCTCAGTGCCTCAAGGGAAGGGGCCATCCAGTCCTGGAGCTTTGCATAGATAAACAAAGCAAGAAAACACTGCAATATCCTTCCAGAGCTATATATAATTCACAGAGACAACTGAATGCCCACAGAGATATCAGATAACTCTCAGAGGTTCTGGAGGACAGGTTTTACAGGTCCTTACCTCAAGCGAGGCAAAGTTTCATTCCTACAAGAAAGAGAACTTCAGATTAGATTATCTCAAGCCAGATGGCCCACCCTAAATGTGGGCATTATTTTATGCCCACAGCTGGTATAAAAGGCCATGGTAGAAGGGAGCTGGTCCTTTTTTGGTGCTTGCCTTCTCTCTCATTGGTGAGTTTGTCTTGCTGCTGTGATCAACACTTTGGATCCCAGTATAGACTGAAACAGACAAATCTCCTGGAATCCATAGGGCCTTCAGCACTGGATTGGGACTACTGAGATGTCCAGCCTCGTGGACTGAACAACTGCCTGGATTCTCAGCCTCTCCCATATGGTGTGCTATTGGACTTCTTGGACTCTAGCCCACGAACAAATAAAGAAATCTGTATATATATATTCTCCTATCAGAGATCTACCAGATATTTTACCCAAGCACCAACAAATATACTTTCTATTCAGCACCCCATGTTATGTCCTCAAAAACTGAACACATACTGGAGCACAAAACAATCCTCAACAAAGAGAAAGTATCTGAAATAACCCCATGCTTTCTAACAGACAATAATGCAATCAAGCTTAAAATCAACAACAGAAAAAGCCCTAATAAATACAGGATCCCATAGACATTAAAAAAACACACTCCTGAATGATAAATGCGCCAAAGGAGAAATAGAGAAAGAAATAAAAGTACCCTGGAATTAAAGAAAAGAGCAATATATCACAACAATTTTTTGATGTGGGTCTGTTTGTGATTTGCAAGTATTTTGTTTAGAATTTTTGCATCTGTGTTCATTAATGAGATGGGTCTATAGTTTTCTTTTTTGGTTATGTCTTTGCTTGGTTTTGGTATTAGAGTGATGCTGGCTTCATAGAAGGAGTTTGGGAGAATTACCTCTGTTTGTAACCTGAATACTTTGAATAATAATGTATGTGAGACCTCTGTAAATGTTTTATTGAATCCTGCTGAGAAACTATCTGGACCTGGGAATTATTTTTTTAGTTGGGAGGGTTTTTTATTATGTCTTCAATTTCCTCAAATGTTATGGGTCTGTTTAAACTGCCAATCTCTTCTTGGTTAAGCTTTGTTTGTCCCCTGGATTTTATATACTCATCCATTTCTTTTAGGTTTTCATACTTAGTAGAGTACAGGTTTTTAAAGTATTCTAGTATGATTGTCTGAATCTTTTCTTTATCTATTGTGATATTTCCCTTTTCATTATGAACCCTATTAATTTGGAGTTGCTGTTTCTTTCTTTTAGTTAACTAGGCTAGAGGTCTGTCTATCTTGTTTATCTTTTCAAAGAACCAACTTTTAGCTTCATTGATTTTTTTGTATATTTTTGTTTCTATTTCATTGATTTCTGCTCTAATTTTTGTTATTTCTTCATGTCTGTTGGGTGTAGGGTTCATTTGTTGTTGTCTCTCAAGTGTTTTTCAGCAGTAGTGTTAGATCATTTATTTGTTCCCTTTCTATTTTCTTTTTCTTTAATGTGTACTTATTGAATTTTTGTCCATTTCATACAAAACATCTTAATCATCTTTAAAACTTCTCTCCCATTTGGACACCCCATGTTTTTTTTTTTAATGTGGGCATTTAGGGCTATAAATTTCCTGCAAATGCTTCTGTACAGTGAAAGAAACAATAAGGGAATTGAAGAGAAAAATACACTGAGTGGGAGCAAACCATCACCAGTGATACATCTCACAGAGCATTAACTTCCAGACTATATAAACTCCTCAAAAAACTAAGAAGAAAACAAATGACTCACTCAAAAATTGGAGTAAAGAGCTGAACAGAGACCAGTGAAGAATTAAAGATGGCTGATAAACATCTCAAAAAGTGTACCACTTGTTAATAATTAAGGAAATGCAAATTAAAACCACTCTAAGATACCATCTCACTCTGGTAAGCCTGGATAAGACCAAGAAAACAAAAGACACCAAATGCTGGAGAGGTTGTGGGGAAAGGGAAACACTCATCCACTGCTGGTGGGAATATAAACTCATATAACCACTGTGGAAAGAGTGCAGTGTGGAGAACCCTTAAAAATTCAAAATGAGCTTACCACCTGACCCAGCCATACCACTCCTGATCATATATCCATAAGACTCATTCTACTGCAGATAGATGCAAATCTATATTTATTGCAGCTGCTTCACAATTGCAAGAAGTTGGAAGCAACCCATATGCCCCTAAACTGATGAGTGCATAACAAAAGCATAGTATCTATACACTGGAGTTCTATTCAGAGGTAAAGAAAGATGACATCATGAACTTTGCAGGAAAATGGATGGAACTCAAAGCCATTATGCTAAGCGAAGTAACACATTCCCCTAAACAAATGGGGAATGGTTTCCTTCATTTGTGGATGCTAATACCAAATCCCCCAATTGAAAGACAAGATAAGCAACGTTATTGTTATGTTTCTTTCTTTCTGAAAACAACTGTGGTGTTATAATGTGAATCTCTTAATGAGCCCTAGAATTAACTTACCACATACTTTCAGATATGGGTGGAAGATATATATATATATAATATATTATATATATATCAATAGTATATAATATGCAATATATATATATATTCCATATTTTAGGTTAATATAAAAGGAAAGGGAAAAATGTGAAACTCTTAAACATATACCAGATTTATTCCTAGAGGACATAATTCTAGGTACATATATGATGTTTATTTTGGAGCAATACAATTTGGAGGGAACCACAGCAACATAAGGACTGTGTCAAAGAACAGATGGATATTATTAAATTCTGCCCCAAACAATAAACCTTTACAGAGAAAACCTTCAAAAAGACTGAGAGAAAGAAAGATACAGGACCTGTATAGCAGAATGCATGATCTGGCATTGGGTGGGGAGAAGGGAAAGGGGAATATGTCTAAGTTGAACTGAAAATTGATGTCTGAAATACACAAAACATCAATAAAGTATTATATTTAAAAAAGAAAAGGAAAATGGAAATAAGCATTGCTGATCACAGAATGAAGATTTGCTATATACCTTCTGAGGGGTACATCATTTCATAAGCTATTATGGCCTATGGGCTACTTCCTGTTAAGGTGTTTGGGGCTCAGGTGTTTCTTCTTTGGAGAAAGTGCAAAGTTTGGTCCTATTTTTCTTTGTTATGACTAGAGCCCAGGACTTATTTATAAGGTAAAATTAACCATGTACTTGCTAACAAAAGACATGATCTTTTTCTGTTTCTTTGTCTTGGTAAGTAAAAGTACCTTTCCACATTACAAGAATCAAGCTAATCACTTTGCTTTGTATTAGTTATTGTCATTATAAAATTTGTATCTGATGTTGGTATAAGCCTTCCACGTCAAGATTTCTAAAAACAATTATCAAAGCTTGGGCAGGACTTTGGGTCTGAAGAACAAGAAGTAGTCTATCTGCTGCTATCACCTGCTAGAATGCAGCTACCTTTGGAAGATGTCTGCTCATCATGGATTAATTCTCATGCTTTTTCTAAATACCACAGATTAGAAACATGCATAACAATTTCAAATAAAAAGAATACATTCCCGAGGACTCTGAAAGTGTAGACTGGTGTTTCTAAAAACAGCTGTAGAACAGAACATGTGAATTATTGATAATTCGCAATGGCAGAAGAGAGACTTGTATAGCATAGAAAACACAAGAATTGAACAGTAATTCATCTGCTGTTCAGGAGACTCTGCCCTCCCCATATGAAATCTCTTGAATGAACTGTTTCCTGTCCTTTGGCCAGTCTGCTAAATGAGGCATACATGGTAATTACTAAGTATGATTTCTCTGTGTGCAGAGAAAAATACCAGCTCTGGGCTTTTGTTATTTTATAATCACTCCCATTAGCATTACTAGCTACACCTTATAGGCTGAAGAATGGGGAAACTGCTTCTGTGAGTGACTAAATACCATTTAACATTCTCTCCTAAAGTTTAGGAAACCAGGGAAAATCAGTGCAATGTTTAATGTTCATTTGCTTAAAAGCATAAAGCAGTAACAGGGAAAGAATTAATTAAGTAGGCCTAGACATCTTTGAAATAGTTATTTTAAGAATATTTGCTGGTAGGGCTGAAGAGATAGCTCAACAGTTAAGAGCAATGGCTCTTCCTGCAGAGGACCCAGGCCAGTTCCCAGAAACCACATGGTGGCTAACAACTGCCCAAAACACCAGTTCCGGGGATGCCTTCTTCTGACCTCTGCCGGCATTTCACAGTATGAGTGTACTTGTATACATTCAGGAAAAACAGCCATACTCATAAAATAAAAATAGTAAATAAAATCTTGCAAAAAAATATTTGCTTGTGTAGGTTCTATAGTGATGAGTACTAAGTACACACTGTCACATAGCAAACAACTGAGCTGGCTCACAGGCTCTGGAATGAAGAATATGTGGATCCTCAAACACCATTTATGATGTTTTCAAACTTAACAAATCAAATTCATTTAGTAGTGATTATTTTTTTTTTTTATTTTAGGGTGCAAATTTCTTAGCTTTTTTGTGTGGCATTGGGAAAATTTGAAAATTTTCATAAATTTAAATTTTTCTGTTTTTCCAACAGTATCTTGAATATGTACTTTAATCCTTTCAGACTTAATTATCTTTATTAGTGAAAATGAGAATAATGACAAGGATTCGTTGAAATTGGGCATTTGAATGTACAGTACCCCCCATGTAGAAGTGTGGTCATCAGTTGGTGTGAAGCTATATGTCCATGGTCCCCAACCTTTTGAAATTGCAACATTGTGCTGTGGTCTGAAAATCTATCTAGCTCTATTCAAAGCTATCTAAGGACACATGGGTTGCAAGCTGGACATGCCTGACACAATATTTGAAAGTGATCACATTATATTACAATGGAGTGAAAATTATATTTCTGAGGGACAGCTTAACTGTTGTATGGAAACAGAGATACACATGTTTGTAGTGACTGGGGCATAAACCCATCCCACTGCATTACCAGTTATATAGAAACACAGCACATACACTTGTTTACAGTACATAGCACTCATTAATTACCAATTACTCCCCTGTATATTTAATATACTAAACCTTTAACATTATTTTAATGTATTACATACACTTCATTTAAAACAAATAAAATACTATTAAACAGTATGCTGTGCTTTTCTAGGACCAGACTCTGTTCTCATGTTACAGACTCCCAATAGCATCAAGAGGACACATTAAGAGGCTAATCCAAGGCAGTCTGTGTAGAATCACTTTGATGGTTAATCCTGGGTGTCAACTTGACTGGACTAAGGAACAAATAAGAGAAAAAAGATCTTCGGATTGGACTACCTCAAGCTGAATGGCCCATTCCAAATGTGAGCGTTACCTTCTGCTGGCAGGCAGTATAAAAGGCCATGGCAGAGGGAGCTGGTCCCTTTTTAGCTGTGGCTTACCTCTCTCTCTCACTGGTGAGTTTGTCTTGCTGCTGTGATCAACCCTTCGGATCCCAGTGTGTACTGAGACTGGCAGATCTCCTGGAATCCATCGGGCCTTCAGCACCAGATTGGGATTACTGAGACATCCAGCCTTGTGGACTGAGTAGTTCCCTGGATTCTCAGCCTCTCCAGTGCAGCACAGCTACTGTTGGACTCCTTGAGTTCTGTCACATGAGATATATATTCATCCTGTTGATTCTATTTCTTCAGAGAACCCTGACTAATACAATCACTGTTCCCACTATATGGAATACTCAAATCATACATCATTTCTCAACACATACTTCATCATATCACAATACATGGTATTATGCATGATACTTTCAGTAGGAAAAAATGGGAACACCATTTGTAGAAGCTGACATCTTAGACTAAACCTGCTTCTGCCACCTAAATGACTGTTAGGTTATTGTTTAACCTCTTCTTACATCAGTACATTTTTAACTAGTTAGATAATGTATTTGTTTGTTTGTTTGTTTGTTTAATGTGTATAAATATGTTGCCTGTATGTATATAACTACATATGTGTTGTGATACAATGCCCATAGAGGTCAGAATAGAATGTTTCAACCCCTGGAACTGGAGCTACAGAAGTTTGTTATTTGCTATGTGTGTTGTGGACTAAAAACTCTGTCCTCTGCCAGTCTTTTTAATGGCTGAGCCATCCCTCTAACTCCTCAGTACATTTGGAGAATGATAATGGTGACACTAACAGCATATATCATATTGGATGATTGACATAATGAATCTAAATCACTCAGCACTGAAAAATGCTGTGGCAGGTTCTAGGGTAGAGTGTGGGCTCCAGAACACTCTAATGGGTTATGTGATTCCTAATCCTTTTAAAAGAGTGGAGAGATGGTTCAGTGGTTAAGAACAGGATATGTTCTTGCCGAGGACTCAGCTTTATTTCCCAGCACCAACATGACGGCTAACAACCATCTTTAACTAGGGTTTTAGGGGATTCATTACCCTCTTCTGGTCTTTGTGGGCATTGCACAATATGGATGTCATGCCCATGGAGGCAAAACATAAATACAAAAAACGTAAATAAAATTGGAAAATAATTTTTTTAATTTTTTTATTTATTTATTTTTGTATGTGTATGAATGTACTGTCTGCATGCAGGTCTGTGCACCCATGTCGTGCAATGCCGCAGAGGTCAGAAGAGGGTTTGGATTCCCCTGGAACTGGAGTTCTCCTGGAATTGGAGTTGGGAAAGGGGCACAAGTGGGTGAGAAGAAAACAGTCTAATTTCTTTGGAGTTGTCATTTTGGACTCCAGTCTGTTCAGGTTGTTTCCCTTCATGGATTGACAGCTTTCCCAGTGATACCCTTTTTAGTCATACTAAGAAAGCACAAGCTATTGGATGTACAGGCATTTAAGCAGTACCAATTATTATGTCAAGCTAAGCTGTGAGCATAGACACAGATGCTTGGATGGTATGCTAATCCGCAAACTGTGGTTTCTCTATAAAGGGTGACAAGTTCTTATTGTGGCTTATAACATCTCCTAACCACTAGAGGACATAAGCTTGTGGCATCCGCTGTGAGTTATTCCTCCAAGGAGAGAGCTAATAGCCAAATAGATTTGGGATATATATAGACACTTGGCTGCCACTGTTGCACAGTATCTCCAGGCTGTTGAGGTGTAGCTGATATTGACGGAGGAGTCTTGCTTGTCTCAGGGAGACCAATATTTTGCTGTATTGCTTTAGTGGCCTTTGGTAATGCTCTCTAGCATTTCAGAGGCCAGTTGTACGCTAGCAAGTGACGTCTCATAACATTTTTCATGCTCACACCAGGTCTTCGACAACAGGGACTTACTGCCTTTCTCCTTGCATATATCCCACTTATAGGCAAAAGGCCTTTATAATTTGGGGGGGCGGGTTTGAATCCCCTAGCCAACATCTCCTAGGCAGAATAATTCATTGCTGATGTCAGAGCTTTCCTGTAGTAATATATTTTGCTTAATTACACAACTTATAAACACTTTACTATTGAATTTGGCTCTAGATAGAGAAATATCCTTTCACAGTTCCTATGCCTATCAATCAATTAAGTCGTTATGCCTGTTTTATAGGAAATTACCACTGTAACAATTGGCTCTAGTTTACAGTTAGGGAGTGGTTTCATTACCATCATGTTTTTCTTTTTCCTATAAAGGGGAGAGGTAGGAAGGTTTCTCAGCATCTGGAAGGTAAACTTCATTAGGGCCCATTATAAACAGTCAACCCCAATATTATTCAGAGAGATGCTCAGTGTCTGTGACTCAGGCAGTCTGAGGTTCCTCATTCCTTAATGTTCAGATGGGTCAACCTCTCTGCTGGCATTCCCCAATTCATCCTGCACAGCCATAAGTTGTATGTTTTCAGGCATTTAGATTGGTGATTTTTACCTGTGGGAACATAAAATTCTCCTCCCATTGTTAGTTTCAAGATCAGAAAAAATTGAAAATTTATCAATAAGATTGGAACATAGAGTTTTCCATTTGTATCCCAGAAAGGATTTACTGCTGCATAGAACTCCATTGTGTAGATCTACCACATTTTCTCTATCCACTCATTGGTTGAGGGGGGATTTGTGATGGTTCCACCTCTTAGCTCGTATGAAGAGAGCTGCAATAAACATAGATGTGCATTTATTTTGTAGTAGGATTTGTCTTGTGGGTATATACCCAGGAGTGGTATAACTGTCAGGTGGTAGAGTCATTTTGAATATTTTAAAGGTTCTCCACACTGCTTTCCATAGTGTTTGTACAAGTTTACATTCCCACCAGCAGTGGATGAGTGTTCCCCTTTCCCCACATCCTCCTCAGCATTTGGTGTCTTTTTTTTTCTTACCTTAGCCAGTCTTATCAGGATGAGAAGATATCTTAAAGTGGTTTTAATTTGTATTTCCTTAATCATTAATGATGTGAGACACTTTTTAAGATGCTTTTCAGCCAGCTTTATTTCTTCACTTGTGAAGTCTCTGTTCAGCTCTTTACTCCAACTCTTGAGTGGGTCAATTTTTTTCTTAAATCTTCGTTTTTTGAGTAGTTTATATATTCTGGATGTTAATGCTCTGTCAGATGTATCATGGGTGAAGATTTCAATATGGGTGGAAGGTACATATTCGTGCCTTAGAAAAATATAAAATTAAAGGGGAAAATGTGAATACTTAAACATATTCTAAAATTAACATACAGTTTATTCAGAGGTCATAATTTTGATAAATTTGTGATGGTTATATAGGCATATGTTGGAACAATACAACGAGAAGGGAACAACAACATAAAGACTGGGTCAAAGAAGTGACTGATACAGTTACATTTGCCCCCAAACAATAAGCCTCTTCATTGAAAAACTTTAGAAAGACTGAGAAAAAGAATCAGGATATGTATGGCAGAAGGCATGAACTGGGGTGAGGGGACAGGGAGAGGAAAATTTGTCTAAAGTAGACTGAAAGATAATGTATGAAATACACAAATCATCAATAGAAGTATTAAAAATAAATAAAATATATTTAGAAGGTAGAATGAATAACTTGATGAAATATTGGAAGATTTTTAAGATGAGCTCTAGATATCTCATATTACCATTTAATTAGATGAAAGAAATCACAGGCACAAGTCTAAGGTGATGAGAACAGAACATTATAAGGACAATCAGTCTTTTTCAGTGAATTAATTCATATGCTCAGTAGCATTTACAATTTAAAAAATCACTTTATATATAATTCACAGATTAGAAAATGAACTTGAAATTAAATTATCAAAGACATTTTATTCCATTAAATTCCTTTAATATGGAGTACTTGATGATCATATCATGATATAAATGAGGTTTATAATATACATATTTCTAATATTTATACTATCTGCTGAGATATATTTGCAACAGAAAGAAACTATCAAATGGATGAATAAATATGTTTAGGTGAGCTTTACTCTACAAATATTATTTTTTACAAATATTTTATAACAAGCACAGGATAATTGTTTATTCTATCTAATATGAGTATCTCTATTGATAATTTGACTTTCTACATGGTAACTAGCAATTATTTTCAGTTTTTAGGTTCAAAATAATATTCTTTTAGAATATTGTTTATAATAAGCCCATTCCTTTTGGCCCTTAGCTTTATTTCCTTTGTCCCTGAGGTAATATTTTCTCTACTTATTGCTACTTGAGCTGAAAGAATAATTTTTCCCCTGGTAGGCTGTGGTGGCTCTGAAAATATAACAAGCTTTTAGGAAGTGTCACTATAAAGAACAGACCAAGATATAAATTTTGGCTAACCAGATAATTACACACAGAATACTACTCAAGCCTATGAACTAAAGAGACAGAGAGCTAGGACAAGATACACCAAACATTTTAGATTATACTGTGATTTAATATAAGGCTGCATTTTTATTTTATTCTTAGTACATAGAATAACTTATTTTTCTTAGTAGGCATTCAGTGCATCTAACCATAAAAATTAACTGTGAACTTTTCATCTCAACTGTCTCCCCTTTGTTACTCACATATATAATACATTTTAAAACATAATTCTCACACTTGAATGCTTCCCTTTCTCCTCTTTCTGATTTATTTGCGAGGAGTATACATACCCTCAAAGGTGGGAGACATAATACCGTTGATCAAGTAATGAATGTTAAACACAGATATAAATCTCAAAAAGAGAAGTGAATTAGAATTGCAGAGAGCTGGAAGTGACACAATTTTCAAAGGCTGACAGGAAGAGGAAGTAAGGAGTGGAGAGGAAGGGATGGGCAAAGAAAGAGAGAAGGGAAGAAACAAACATCCAGAGAAGAGCAGCAGAAAATCTAGCAGAGACAAAGAGAATCAAGGACAGTCAACAACTGGTCAAGGAGTCAATTTGTGACTTTCATACAGCAAACTGTCTTCTGACATGTTCTAAATGATAATAGTAAGTCAGAAAATATATTAAGGCAATGTCATTGTTTTTTTTTTTTAAAATCTTTAAAATTCTTCATATTATGAAAATGCACCAGCTGCCAGGCTCTGGGAGATGTGTCTTGGTGTGCGCCACCGCACAGGAAGTCTTCCCTCACCCTGACCAGCTTAGGGCACTTGTACTGTGACACCTGCCTCCACCAACATAAAAAGGATGAATGTTTGATCTGCAGAGTTCCTTGTCATACAATGTTACTCTCAAAGGAGAAGTACTCCAGTATCCAGGCATTGTTTCTGGGCATATAGGATCTCTGTAAGAAGTACTCCCAGGAGACCTCTCAGATTTCAGAATTTCAAGACAATCACAGGAGGAGATTGCTACCCTTCTTTAGAGAAATTATTTCTCATTTGTAGGAGTCCCTCAGGAAGTTGATGCTACAAACTGAGCTGTTACAAACTTATGAGACCATCACAACATACAGCTTTAATCATAATAAAAAATCAGTTTCAGCAAAGCAAAGTGGATATCTCCTGCTGCCACCCAAGTATTCTGTCCTTGACAGAATAGAGTCAATGGAAATTCACCTGAAAATTCAAACAAGAAACTTGAGATAATAGCGGGTCCTTCAAGCATCCCTCTGATTTGTCCACCTCAGGATGATTATGCATGGCCTATTCTTGAAGACAGAATTCCCAGAACCACTCAATGAATAGAAAAGCAGCAGCACCAGAAATCAAACCACACAGACATAGAAACAGACTTCACACTAGTGAACAGCAACTAAAACGTCACCAGTGTCCAAGAAACTGAAGGGGTAATGTTGCTGCAGAATGTGCTGGGAAGTTACTGTTTAGGCTCAATGTGGAGGCAGGACATGAATAAGACAAGAGAATGAAAAAGAAAGGATAGAAGCAGCAGAAGCAAGGTTAGAGCAAAGACAGGCAAGATCAGTAGATGTGAGAATATTTCAGAGACAAGAGCAAGACATTCAAAAGAAGATTCTCAATAATGAAAAATTAAAATTAGAGAAATTTAAGACAAGAAAAAATAAAACCATTGAAAAATGTAAAAGAAGTGCACCTAATTTTGGAGAAAGAAGCTTACCATGAAGGACAGAGGCTTCTATGTAGAAACATAAGATACCATTTGAAAGCATTAGAAAAAAGAAAGACTCTCTAAATCTATAGTAAGCTGATGTCACACATTCCTACAGTTACAGCCATGCTGTCTTCAAGTGTTTTGAAGTTATGTTACATGGAGTTGCCATATCTAACACAAGCTCACAGGACATTGTGACAATCTACTCATCCTATTGCCACTTTAAATATCATCTTTTTATTTGTCTTTTAGAGACAGGGTCTCCCTGTTGATCCAGCTGTCCTGGAATTCACTCTGTAGACCAGGCTGACCTTGAACTCACAAAGATCCACCTACCTTTGCCTCTCAAGTGCTAGGATTAAAGGTGTGTGCCAGTACACCCGGTTTAAATATCATCTTTTATAAATTAAAAAATCATAAGTTTTGAATTTTAATGTCTTATATATCCCGAATGAAGCAGGGTATTTTCTTTGTTAATATATTTTTATTAATTCCTTGAGAATTTTATGCATGTATACATATGTTTTGATTATGTTTGGTACTCATACCTTCCCCTTTTAGATCTACTCCCTTGCTCTTCTACCCTGTCCCAACCTTGTATCCTTAGTTTTTTTAAATAACCTACTGATTTCAGTTTGTGCTTACTATATACATGTGGATATATGGCCATCCTGGAACATGGTCTAGCTACCAGTTATTATACCTCTAAAGCTGAATCTGATGTCTTTGGAAGCCATCAACTGTGAATTCATGACTGCAGTGGTCCTGTCATTTCATGAAGACAGCATTTAGCATTAGTCTTCCCTGACAGCTGACACTTAAAATCTTTCCTCCTTTTGTCCATAATGTTCCCTGAATCTTGAGGGGAAGGATGTTACATAGATATCCCATTTGTGGCTGAGCACTCCACAGACATTTGTTTTCTTTTTTTTTAATTACTTTATTTTTTCATTTTTAACAATAAGTAATAATTTATGAGTACAAGCATCCTTCATGTAAAACCAATTTGCAAGCGGTTGTACCCAAAACCACACAGCCCATGGGTCCCATCATCCAGCTGGGAGGGGGGGGGAGGCTTGTATGTTCAATCAAGTTGATCAGATGAGCGTCCAGACTACATTGCTGTAGTTTCACCATTCATCCCAATCGCATCCCTTACATTCTACCATGCCCCCTCTTCCACAGATTTTTCCCTAGGCTTAGAAAAGGGGCACAGGTGGACTGGAAGCAAAACAGTCTACTTTCTCTGGAGCTGTTGTCTTGGACTCTGGTCAATTCTGGCTGTTTCTTTTCATGGGCTGACAGTTTGTCCAGAAATAACCTTTCAATCCTGCTAATAAAACACAAGCAATTAGATATATAGGTTTTTAAAGAGTACTAATTGTTATGGTAGGCTACTTTGGTATAGACACAGATGTTTGGATGGTATGTTAATCCATGAATTACGTTTTTTTCTGTAAAATATGCCAGGGTCTTACTGTAGCTTATAACATCTCCTAACCACTAGAGGATGTAAGCTTATGGCATCAGCTGTGGGTTATTCCTCCAAGGAGAGATCTAATAGCCAATTAGATTTGGGATATACAGGCATATGGCTGCCACTGCCGCAGAGTATTTCCAGCAGGTGAGAGTAGCTATGCTGATGGAGGGGTCTTGCTTGGACTCAAGGAGAGATTTCTGTATTTGCTTATTGGTTTATGGCCTATGGTAACACTCTCTGTATTCCAGCCAACTACACTTGCAGTGCATCTCAATCTCCTTACAAGTTACATCAGGTCTTTGCGACAGCGCCTTGCCTCTTTCTTGCAGGTATCTGGTTTGCAGGCAAGAGCCTTTCTTTTAAGGGTGGATCCTGGGCGCCACACATCTCACTTGTAATAATACTCATTGATGCTAGATGCTACTGTTTAAATAATATTTAGCATAGTGCATAGCTTCAAGGGGACTTAGTATTTATTTGGATTTGTATAGGATAATCCTTTCAATTCTTTGTAATTGTCATTTAAAGCAGTACACGTTGTTATAAGGGGTTATCTATAGCATTGGTCAATTTCAGTTAGGCATTGCTCATCATCCATATTTTCTTGTCTTAATGGGGAATAAAAGTCCTTCGTATTAAACTTGCATAGGCCCTAGAAGGTAAGTTTATTAGGACTTCATATAAATTTGTTGTTACAAGTAGGATCCACAGGTTGGTGTTTGATGTCTGTAGCAATCTGAGGCTTTTCTTCACTTTAAAAGTTCAGATGGGCCAACCACTCTGTGCTTTGGTGATTCCTTACCAATGCAAGCGTGATCTTTCTTTCTCGGCCGTTATTGGTGCATAGTTGACCTGTTGGAACATCATTTTTCCTTAGTTAGTTTTAATATTTGAATTCCAGGTTTTTAAAAAGGTTTCTATCTATTGTATCCTTTTTATTTTGTTTTTTTGTTTTTTGACCAGTCGTCTAAAAGGTTTTGTATTACCTACGTAGGCGGGAATCAAGGTGCAGATTTCATCAAATTCACCCATGCTGTTTTGAGTGATGGTATGTGGTTAACTTGGGAAGCAAACTTAAGTTTTTAAGGTAAAACATCCTACAGGTAAAAGAGAATGCTACAAGGTGATACTGTACAAAAGAAAAATTATAGAGAACATTTGTATGTGCCAATCCCATAGTATGCAGATTTTAAGTAAAACAGATGTGGACAAAAACAATTTATATTTCCAATTAACTCAGGTGCATTACTGTTTTTATCAGAACCTTTAAACTGATGCTGTTTAATATACACATATTTACTTTTATTAAGTCCTAAAACACCATGTAACCTGTAGACAGAGTCTGGGAAAAATTGGATACTTGTTGCACTCACATCAATTAAATATGTATTAATCCTGTATACTCCCATGTCCCTCTCCTGCCCCTCCCACCCTTCCTGATTCACCATTTCAGTCAGTTTTCTGATGCAGTCTTTCTGTTGTTGCTTTTTTAATATGCATCCCTCTCCACAAGAAATATTTATAACTGTGTTATTGGTGCTAGCACACAGATATGAGGGATACCATTCATCATTTGTTTTTCTGGGACTGTGTTACTTCACTTAATATAATGTCTTCTAGCTCCATCCGTTTCCCTGCAGAGTTAATGATGCTGTCTTTCTTTACTGCTGCATAGAACTCCATTGTGTACATGTACTACATTTTCTCTATCCACTCGTCAGTTGAGGAGAATTTGGGTTGGTTCCAGCTTTTTGGTATTGTGAACAGAGCTGCAATAAATACAGCTGTGCATGTATTTCTGCAGTAAGATGAGTCTTGTGGGTATATGCCCAGGAGCGGTAGACTGGGTCAAATGGCAAGCTCATTTCCAGTCTTCTAAGGGTTCTCCACCCTGCTTTCCATAGTGGCTGTACAAGTTTACACTCCCACCAGCAATGGATGAGTGTGCCCCTTTCCCCACAACCTCTCCTGCACTTAGCATCATTTGTTTTCTTGATCCTGGCCAGAGTGAGATGATATCTTAAAGTGCTCTTAATTTGCATTTCCCTAATTATTAGTGATGTTGAACAGTTTTTAAGATGTTTCTCAGCCATCTCCAATTCCTCTTCTGTGAAGTCTCTATTCAGTTCTTTGCTCCATCTTTTGAGTGATTCATTTGTTTTCTTTCTTGTTTTTTGAGTAAGTGGTGTTGGCAAAACTGGATCACCACCTGTAGAAGAATGAAATTAAACCACTACCTCTCGCCCTGTACAAAAGTCAACTCCAGATGTATCAAAGACCTCAACGTGAAACCCCAAACTCTGGAGGTGATAGAAGAGAAACGTGGCAGCAGATTATAAGACATAGGCGTAGGAAAAGACTTCCTAAATCAGGCAGCACCTGCACAAGAAATAAGATCGACAATTGACAAATGGGACCTCATTAAACACAAAAGCTTCTGTGCATCAAAAGAAACAGTCAAGGAAATGAAGAGAAAACCCACAGAGTGGGAGGAAACCTCCACTGCAGATACATCTGACAAAGCATTAATTTCCAGAGTATACAAGACATTTGTTTTCTTTACTTGGACCAGTTGTGAGTTTCTGTATTAACTGTCATGCACTGTACAAAGAAACTCTCTGAATATGTCTGAGAGTTGCACTAATCTATGAGAATAGAAACACAAATTTAGAGAGACTTTTGATACTATATTCATTTAGGAAAATAATGTTCTTATGTTCACACTAGGGGCTATGAGCTTCCTGGGTTCTTAGATACATTTATAGCATCTGTGAAGCAGAGCTTAGATCTAATCAGAGAGCAATTGTTTATGCACATCAAGTTTGTGTCTTCTTTGTCAGGCTGGTATTTTAGCTCATAGAACTGTCAGTTAGATATGACTATTGATGAATTTTTTCCTACCAACAACACACATAACACTTTTGGGGAGAGAGGAGACTTCCTGGTCAGTGCCAACTTGTTGTCTCCACTTCCTGTGAGCTAAGTGTGTGATGTCTTCAGCAATGCAGTCTTAACATCAAGTTTCTGTGGGCAAAAATGAACAATGGAAATAGCCTGCATTGTTTTTGATATCTCAGAAAACCTCTTACCAAAACCTCAGCTGGCACTGGGCTTTGTGTTTGGCAACCTATGGCTACTGGAAGGAGCATTGTACCATTTCAGATAATTCCAATTATGCAGATAGATAGATAGATAGATAGATAGATAGATAGATAGATAGATAGATAGACAGATAGATAGACAGTGCATGATATACTAGGTTTCCATTCATCAATCATCATTAGTGTTAATTATGTCTCACCCGTGCTCTTCTCTACCATACCCACCCATAGCTGTCTCCACTTAACCCTCCCTTCCCATTAGACATCCTTTCTCCTCATGGCACCTGCACCATCGACTAGGATCTTACTTCCTCAAATGTCCCCTTCTAGTTTCCTGAACTCTTTAGGTACTTCAAGTAAAACACATTAAATATGAAGTTTCAAAGCTATGGTGAATATATGAGTGTTAAGATATTGTATTTCTGGGCCTAGGCTACCCCACTCAGTATAATGTTTTCTAGTTCCATCTATTTGGCAGCACATTTCTTAAATTTGTTTTTCTTTAAAGAAAATAAAACTATATTGTGTATAGGTGCCACATTTTCATTATCCATTTTTCAATTGATGGACATGGAGGCTATTTCATTGACCTAGCTATTGTGAAAGAACAATAAACATGGTGACTATTTTTCTGTGTTTTAGGGAACAGAAACCTTTGGATATATGCCCAAGTGGTATAATTGTGTGATACAGTAGATCTATTTCTAGTTTTTGGAGGAAAACTTGACACTTATTTCCATAGTGGCTATACAGTTTGCATTCCAATCCACAGTGCATGCAGTTATCTTCCTGACAACCTCCCCAACATTTGCTGTCATTTGTTTTCTTAATTTTAGCTATTCTGACTGGGGTAGGATGAAATCTCAAAGCAGTTTTAATTTACAGTTCTGTGGTTTCTAAGAAAATAGGTCCAATATTCAACAACTAGGGCATCATGAAATTAAAAATCTCCTGTACCACAAAGGAAACTGTTAATTGACTGAAAAGGCTGCTTTCAGAATGGGAAAAATACATGTCTATAGTGGATCGATGTTTATAATTGATAAAGAACTAAAAAAAATAGAAACCAGGAAAACAACCTGGTAAAAAAACAGTTATGAGCTCTGACATCAGCAATGGATTGTTCTACCAGGGGGATGTTGGCCAGGGGATCCAAGGCCCCACAAAAGGTAAGGGCTCCTTGCCTCTAAGTTGGGATACCTGCAGGAGGAGAGGCGATAAGACCCTGCTGCTGAAGACCTGAAGTTAACATGGGAGGGATGTATTGAGACTGCACATGCAAGTGTACAGATGGCCTCTGGAATGCCAGAGAGAGTTACCAAAGGCCACTAAACCAATAAAGCAAATACGGGTCTCCCTGAGTCAAGCAAGACTCCACCGTCAGCACCAGCTACACCTCACCTGCCTGGAAATACTGTGCAGCAGAGGCAGCCATGTGCCTGTATATCCCAAATCTAATTGGCTATTGGCTCTC
>VZQC01010876.1:31667-65836 GCA_009823505.1 Rhizomys pruinosus
TATATATATATATATATATATATATATATATATATATATTCTGAAATATTACACAAATTTTTAACTGCTTATCAAGTTCAAGATTATGTGGAGTTTTTACTATGATCATGGAGTCAGCTTTCCATAGTTGCTATTACAAATGAGAGATCTTTCCACTAATTCTCATGTACAATTAGGTGCTGATGCTCTCTGCAGATCTCATGCTTCACTAGAGGAGAAGGAACTGACTACATATTAATCAATATGCTCTTTAATTTGACCATTTACTCCTGATGCAAGAACATGCCTTTGGTAATTAGTATGAGCATTAACAGTAGACAGTGGCAAAGGAATGCCAATAACATTGAGTCCAGGAAATTTTCTGCATTCAATTTGTAACCATCCTTTCCAATATTGTCTGCTTGTGGTCCCATGTTTTTGTTCTGTCATCTGCAATACTGTGTTGTAGATGCAATGCTTTTATGCTGTCTTTCTTATTTCTTCTTTATCTTTTTATTCCAGGGATGATTTGTCAATCCTTGCAATCCCAAACATCTAGTTTTGAGATGGGAACTTTCTGAAATATCATCATGGCTATTATATTGATATGAAATATTGGAACAATATTGGGTATATATTTTTAATTGGCTAGTTCATTTGCATTTTTAGAGTAATAACTTATAGGAACATAACACTACATTATGAAGTCATAACAGTGAATAAGAAGTGACTTGTCAAAACAATTCACTGCATAAACATAAGAACCAATTGTTTACCTGTCACTACTACTACATGTAAGAGAATGACAAATAAGGGCCAGAATTAAGGCCCACTCTACATGATGCAATTGATAACTGTCACCATTAATGAGGTAAAAATCCTGTGGCCAGCTGGGTCACAGAAACTAGCGAGAACTTATTGATATCATTCTTCTAAATGGACATACTATTAAACTGACTCCCAATGAGTTATCATTACACATGTCGACTAGTGAATCTCTCAGCCCTCATCAGAGAAATTTCTTTTTTGAAGTTCATGATTCACACCGAGACCCATACTTGGTCAACATGCAGATAATAATAATCAATGATATTCTCAGCCTAAATGAATGATCCATATCCCATTCCCCCACAGAATGCTGATGAATAAGTATGGAAGTGAAGGAAAAAATTTACAAAGCTGGAGGCACTGGATGACTTCAAAGAATCACTGTTTTCCTGACACCATAGACAGTTGCACATATGGGCTCACAGAGTCTGTGACAGCATACACAAAACTCATGAAAGATAAAACCATATAAAATCCCAGAATGAAGTAGGTAGGTGTGCAAAATCCCATTCCTTGCTGAGGATCTATTGGCAACAGATAGCTGCTGGGAGAGGGAGAGGTTTTTTTTTTGTTTTTTTTTTAAGGATTTGAGCATTAGAAGGTTGATCATACACCAGGGAATGGATACACACCCAAGGATATTTGAGCAGCACAAATTGGACTCCATGGACTTTAAAATAAAGGACATGAAATTGGATGGATAAGTGAAGAGAAGTATAAGTGGGAGAAGTTGGGGTAGGGGTGAATATGATCAAGATATGTTGTATGAAATTCTCCAATCAATGAAATATTTTTTATCATTTTACAAAAGCAAAAGTTGAATGGCAAATAAGTCACTATGAAAACCAATCATTTATGATACACTGAGCTATATAAAACAAAACATTTCAATTGCTAGTGTTATGGTAAACAGGTTAATGTAACAACAACTCTCATGTTTTCCAAGGACTTTCTTAATTTTTTTTTTTTGTCTTTTTTGAGACAGGGTCTCCCTGTAGCTCTGTCCTGGAGATCAGACTGGCTTGAACTCACAAAGATCTGCCTGCCTCTGCCTCCCAAGCGCTAGGATTAAAGGCGTGTGCCACTGTGCCTGCCTCCAGGGACTTTCTTTTATTGTAAATTGAACCCCAAATTGTAGAAAACCCATCATTTCTAAAAGGAGCATAAGGTAATACACATTAATTTAAGTAGCTGTTCTTTGTTAAGTGTGGCTTTTCCTCATTTTGCACAGCAAAAATCTGTATGAAAAACACTTTCAATTTTAAAAACAGCCTGAATTGCATAGAGGCTGCTGGCACACACCAGAGCAGCTGGGTGCAGGGAGGGCAGGAGTGTCGGCCAGGAGCACCTTGGGACTTGTGGTTCCAATCCCTAGCCTGAGTTGAAAAGAGGCTGCTGGCATGTGCCAGACAAACTAGAGTGCAGGGTACTGGCGGGCAGGCTAAGAAAGCAACCCACCACCCAACTGGAACTCCAGAGGGAGGTTCCAGTAAGTCCTATGACCAACCTAGAGGAACTGGCTGACAGCAGAGGGAGGACAATGCTCAGAAGGTGTCACCTGGGTTGTTACCCACCCAGTTCTTGCAGAACAGAAAGGGAAGTGTGAACTATTCCTTCAAATATATAACGAAAATTGAAAACCTGAAACCTAGACATGTTAATACTCCATAAATAAGGATAATACAGGAAGGCACCAGAAGAAGTCAAGGAAAGGAACCCTTCAACATGGTGAAGCAGGCATTAAGAGATTTGCATCAGATACAGGGCAAAAGGCAAACCACATGAACTTTATATATATAATATATATATATATATATATATATATATATGCACTGGTTTTATGCTTCTGGCTTACTTATTATTTTTTACAATGTCCTCCTATACAAACAGATTTTATTTTAATTTTGCTAGGTCAACAGATTACTGTGCCCATGTGGCATCACTCCTGCACATGACATGGAGGTTGAAAGCATCTTCCACTGAATTACATGGAAAAGGAAAAGACGAAAGATAGCCACAAGCAGCTGTCCTAAACCTTGGGGCCAAGGCCGATAACCTTCCCACTGCCCACCTTTCCCATCTAACATCTACACCGGGCCATTGCCCTATTTGGCAGCTACCAGATCCTTCAGCCTGCTTGCCTGCTAGGCACCACCTCAACAGCCTAATGCCAGACTGTCTAACCTATTCAGTACTCTAACAGTCCTAAATCCCAACCTGCACTCACACACCAACACAGTGCAGTGGTCCTGTACTTGTGGCACTGCACTTGATTTCCTATGCTGGCATCTGCTTGATTTTCCTGAGCCAAATTCCACTGGCCAAGATAACACTAGCCTGATGGGCAAAAATTACATGTGCAATAATAATGGCCCGAGATCCCTGTCTGATGGAAACAAGGACCTGTTTGTTTATTCACAGCATTCTGTTTTTGTACCCAGAATGACATCGTATCTCAGGGCTTGGTTTCAGACCCTCTGGCTCATGTTCTGTAACATCACTAGTACTCCTGAGTGTCTTTGACCTCAAGGCAGCCAGGGTCTCTTTATACCAAATCTTGCCTGGGGCCAGGATTTGGTGTAAAGAGACAAACAGGTAATTTAGCACAAAGAAGCCACTGGTAGCTTCCTTTTTACCTACATGCCTATACATCTTGCTGCTCTCTGTGAGTTTCATCACTAAGACACATGTTTATACATGTGGAAGCAAAGTGACACTGCAAAGTTGTCTTCTGAATGCAACACGTACACTGTGAATTGCACCTACACACAACCGTAAACACACACATATACAATAATGATAATAATAATATAAATATAAAACTCTGTACAGAGCACGAACAACATAAGCATTGAAAGCGTTGCATTATACATACACATCACAGATATATAAAGTTCTAGATTTCAATAGTAAAACAGAAACTAGATATTGAAGTGCATGCTCCTTTCTCAAGTATCAGCCTACAACTTCAAATGTCAAAAGTCAATTAAATCATAAACATATATAGAGTTTGTTAGTGGTAAATGAAGATGTTAAACTGTAATATATAACATATAAGAAGAGGAGGAGCTTTCAATAAGAAAAACTAAACTTTCTTAGAAGTAGTCTTTTCTATTAGTTCTTGTATAATATATATTATATATATATATACTTATATCTATTATATATATATGGCTCCGTGTATTCAAATATACATAAAACACATAAATGGACTAAAAGACAAAAACCACATGACCATCTCAACTGATGCAGAAAAAGCCTTTGATAAGATTCCTTCCTGTGTAAAGTCCTAGAGGGAATCAGACTGAAGGGAACATTCCTCAACATGATCAAAGCCATATATAGCAAACTCACTGCCAATATCATCCTAAATGGAGAAAAATTAGAACCATTTTCCTTAAAGAGGGGAACCCAGCAAGGCTGTCCCTTATCGCCACTCCTCTTTACCATAGTGACATAGTGCTTGAAACACTTGCTAGGGCAATAAGACAAGAGAAAGAAAGTAAAGGAGTACTAATCAGAAAAGAAGTTAAGATATCCCTTTGTGCAGATATGATAGTTTACCTGAGGGTTGCTAAAAAATCCACCTGAAAACTTCTAAAAACGAATAAGAGTTTCAGTAAAATGGTGGGGCACAAAATTAACCTAGAAAAATCAGTAGCCATTACACAAACAGTAAACAAGTGGAGAAGGATTATAAGAAGACCTTCCTACTCACAATAGCCTCAAAAATAATAAAATACCTAGGAACAAACATAACCAGAGATACCAAAGATCTCTAAAATAAAAAATTTAAACCCCCAAAGAAGGATATTGAAAATGACATTAAAAGATGGAAAGATCTCCTATGCTCATGGACTGGAAAAATTAATATAGTAAAAATGTCCATTTTACCCAAATTGATATACAGGTTCAACACAATCACAATAAAAAGCCCCATGAGCTTCTTCACAGAATTGGAAAAAAATCCTTAAATTCATATGGAAAAACAAAAGACCCTGAATAGCTAAAACAACCCTAAGTGAAAAATGCAAGACAGGGGAGATTGCTCTACCAGACTTCAAGCTATATTACAGGGCCATAGTCCTAAAAGCAGCATGGTACTGGCATAAAAACAGACTCATTGACCAATGGAACAAAATTTCAGATAAAAACTTGAGCTCATACAATATCAGCCACCTCATATATTTGACAAAGGGGAAAAAAAAACTTAATTGAGGAAGGATAGCATCTTCAGCAAATGGTGCTGGAAAAACTGAATCACCATTTGTAGAAGAACAAAATTAAACCCCTACCTCTGACCCTGTACAAAAATTAACTCCAAGTGGATCAAAGATCTCAATATAAAACCTGAAACCCAGAAGGTGATAGAAGAAAAAGTTGGCAACAACCTAGGAGACATAGGTGTAGGAAAAGACTTTCTAAATCAGACAGCAGCTGCACAGGAAATAAGGTCAACAGTCAACAAATGGGAGTCATCAAGCTCAAAATCTTCTGTACAGAGAAAAGAACAATCAAGTAAGCAAAGAGAAAACCCACAGAGTGGGAGGAAATCTTCACCAGTGATTCATATGACAGAAACATATAATGTCTAAGAAATTCATAGGACTACTCAAAAACAAAGAAGTAAGAAACAAATGACCTGCTCAAAAGATGGAGTAAATAGCTGAAGCAGAAACTTTCAGTGAGGAAGTAAAGATGTCTGAGAAACATCTTAAAAAGTATTCAGCAATGTTAATAATTAAGGAAATGCAAATTAAAACCACTCTCAGATGTCATCTCACTCCAGTACAACTGGCTAAGATCAAGAACACAAAAGACACCAAATGCTGGAGAGGTTGTGGGGAAAGGGGAACACTCATCCACTGCTGGTTGGAATGTAAACTTGTACAACCATTATGGAAAGCAGTGTGGAGAAATCTTAAAAGACTCAAAATGAACATACCACCTGACCCAGCCATACCACTCCTGAGTATATACCCCAAAGACTCATCCTACCACAGAGACACATGCACATCCATGCTTATTGCATTTCTCTTTTACAATAGGGAAGAGCTGGAACCAACCCAAATGCCCCTCAACTGATGAGTGGATGACAAAAATGTGGTACATCTACACAATGGAGTTCTATGCAGTAGTAAAGAAAGATGACATCATGAACTTTGCAGGTAAATGGATGGAAATGGAAGCCATTATGCTAAATGAAGTAACACAGTCCCAGAAAAACAAGCAGCAAATGGTCTCCCTCATTTGTGGATGCTAACACCAAATCCCCAGATGAAAGGAGCTATGTAAGAGCATTATCTTGTTCTTATCCCTGCTGCTTGGGTTCTCCTAGGTCTCAGCTGGAGTAGTATGTACCTTACCCTTCTACATGTATTGCTGGACTCTTATTATTTCCCTCCAATGAAAGTGTTTTCACCCTAGCCAGCAGATTTAAATATATTCAAAATGTTAAAGCCTGCTGACATGATATGAGCTGATGCCATATGAGCAAAGACTGCTTTCATTTAAAATAGATAGCCGGGCATGGTGGAGAGCAACTTTAATCCCAGAGGTAGGCAGATCTCTGTAAGTTCAAGGCCAGCCTGGTCTACTGAGTGAACTCCAGGACAGCTGGTACTAAAAGGGAAACTCTGTCTCAAAAATATAAAAAAAAAATAATAGAAACTGGACTGCAGGTCCTGCAACACTTGCTAAATAGACCAAGCGTCAAGCTCAGAGATCCTCCTCCTGCCTCCAAAGTAGTGAGCTTAAAGGAATATCCCACCACTGACTATCAATACATTTTCAATTATATTCTGATGTTTCTTGAATTTAAACCAGTATATGATGTGTCCCATTCAGGAAAACAAAATTGAAGAACACATGAAAGGAAAACATAATATGAAGATTTTATCTGAAGGAAAAGATAAAATTAAGCACTTGATCATTTTCTGGATCTCTGTATATAGTCCTTCCCTTATAAAATGCTTCAAATTTCAAGAAAAAAATAAAATAACTTCATTTTAAATAAAAAATTGTTGCTCTGAGGTTTCAAGTGTTTAAACAAGATTCATATGTTCTACTATTATTATATATTACCATGAATGTATTATTTTTAAGTAAAATAATTTTACAGAATATTTTATCTTGAAAACCCATAGAAGCATGCACACCAATTCTCATGTAAAACACATCTGAAGAAAAAGAAGTTAAGGTAACTAGAACTTGAATCCTATTAAACTGCATACTTTGAAACCAATATGAAAGACATTTTTTTCCACCAGAGTAAAATTGTCTCTAGACCTATAGACCACAGGTGTACTAATCAAAAATCAGACCATTATAATACACATGCATTTCCATTAAGTAGAAGGAAACTTTTTAGAAAATGGTAAACTAATTTTCTTTTTCTTTTGAAATAAAACAATGTGTATATTTCCTGTGTTCCCTCAGACCTCCTCTTTCCTCGCCAGTCTTTGAGACTCCACCAGTCTTTGTGACTCCATCAATAGAAGTCAGGTGAAGCACAAAGACTATAGTGGAACCAATAGTCAGAGTATTAAAGAGTGTAGCACCCTTGAAGGTGAGACAAAGCCACAATTTAAGCAGGTTTTATATTAATTGAACATTTTCTGGGGTAGGCCACTATACTGAGGAGTGTTTTCTTCATAGGTAAATGGCCCATTTGACCAAGTCATTCAGGAGAAGACAAGTATATGTAAAATTATGAGTTAGTAATCTTGTAAGATTCTGGGTTCTCCAAAATATTAAGTCTCTTTCAAGGCCAGAGATGACACACATCCAGTTCCTCTGAGTAATTAGAGACCTGTAGATCTAGTTTCTGCTTTTACATTCTGTTGATTGTGGAGAGGGGGTCTAGCATTAAAAACCTTCTAGAAGAGAGGAAAGGAAAGATTCAAAAATGCTATGCAGAGATGGAAAAATTGGCAAATGAGAAAAACTTGTTGTTAAAGATAAAGGCCAGAATCTCCCAGGCCAACATCATCTAGAACTGTCTGGGGCCACTGGCCCAGGTAGAGAGGTATGCATTTCAGTGCTTGATGGTCACCTGTGTGTGACTCATTGTAATGAGTCTAAAATAAACACATCCAGGTAGACATTGAATGCACCAATAAGACAATGTATGAAGCTGTACTTAAAACTACATGTACAAGAAAAACCCTGGTATTCAAATGAGGCCCAAAAGGTCCATGTTATAGACATAAATCTCTAATCCTTTGGACATAGGACCACATTAGCTGCTAAGCACTTTTTCTCTGCTTTGGTCTCCTTACTTTTCCTTGAATTGTACTTTCAAATAAACTGTTCTTGCTTCTGGTACTAGTCAAGTGTTACTGTTCAATTCCTTTCTGGACACAAGAACCTGGACCCCCACCAGGAATGCCTACTGCACTGATATCTACTGATATCATTTCAAGCCTGCTAATATCTAACAATCTACTTAGGTTGTAGTAGGGTGAATGTTTACCTATCAGAAAAATATGGTAATTCTTCATTTACATCTGACAATCAAAAATAAGGGAGTCATTGTTCTTTTTTACTTTTTTTAATTTTTATGTTATTTATTTTTTTTTTTTTTTTTTTTTTTTTTTATCAAATTTAGACCTGTGTTCCTCCCCATTCCCCCACCCACCCGAGTCGCTGCACTCTGCTATTGCTATACATGTCTTGCATCTTTTCCGAGTCTTTCCAGAATTTTTTTTTTTTTTTTGTTTTGTTGTTGCTGTTGCTCTCTCCAACTTGTACTGCCTCAGTTACTATAATTATATACCTAGTTTATATATATATTCTATATATATATATCTATATATCTAGATATAGTTATATCTATTACTATAGGTATATATATATATATTATATATATAGTTATATAATCAGTTATCTATTATACATATCACTGATTTGAGGACTATTTTCTTTTTTCCTAAAAGGTGTCATGTTTTCCTTAAAGGAAGTGCTTCAAAGGTTCCTACTAGGCAAGCCCAAACAACCATCAATCCTGCACTTGTGCTCCGCATTAGGTTATTTCCCTCCCATGGTCCCCCAAATGAAATCCAGTAAGCACGCATCCTGTCTTGATCCCCCTGTACTGGCCTCATGATACAGCCCAGGTAGTCCAACTATGGCAGTTTATATTCTCACGAGGGTGAAATCTCCTTAGCTGCTTAGTCCACAAGTTGGGTATCTTGTTAGTCCCTATCTGGCATTGAAGCTTTGGAGGATTCTTGGAGAGACATGAGTTTTCAGTCCATATAGGAAGGTTAAAAGCTGTGTCTCATGTCCTTGAGGAGTGCCCAAAACAGAGTAAATACACTTGCCAGTAAGAATTGAAGATGGGCCAAACAACAGTTCTCTCCCTCTTTCTCTCTATCTCTCTCTCTCTCTCCCTCTCTCTTTTACTAATATCTCAAGGTTTATGTCTGCAGTAGAGTTTCTCTGGTCTTACTGATTATTTATGATTATTTATTTCTGGTTGCACTTTCCTTTTGGATGCTTAAGGCCACACAGTTAGCCCAGATTAACCAAGGTTTCTGTTTTCTTGAAGTCAGTTGAGGATCTAGTCCTCAGGGGTCTCTCAGGGGTTTTTTTTTGGGGGTGGGGTGGGGAGGAGGTGGGGAGCCCTTTTCTCCTTTCAGCGTTTCATTTACCAGTTACATCCACTAGAGGACAACATCAGGTCTTGCTAGACCAGTCTTCCTTTTGTGAATCATAAGCAGACTTTCCTCTTTATAGACTAGACACTGGCTGAAGTCCCATTAGTGGCTCTCCAAGACCTCCATGAACAGGAAGACTGGTGACCCACATTTGCAGGACATTTCAAGAGATGTACACATGCATAATCTCCTAAGACTTAGTTGACCTCTGAGGGCAATGAACAAAGTTATTCCTTACGTCCCTTGGCCAAATTGGTATGGATGTTAAGTATGGTCGTTAAGCACCCAGAAAGGCTAAGTGCAATCAGCCTATTACATTACACCTATATTAAAATTGTATCATTTGGAAACAAACTGTATGTTATTTCCATATCATATTTCTTGATTCACATCTTTCCATTTTAATCCCATATTACACTAAAAGATGCACACATACCCTCCATCATATACCAAAAATCCTAAGTCTGAAAATAAGTGTTAGGTCAACTCTAGAACCTGTTTAAGGATTCACAATACAAGAGTACAGTAGTCTTCAAATTATGAGGAATATGACATTAATGCTGTTCAGTTTGTCTTACAACTAGGTACTTGGTACTAGCATCCACAGATGAGGGATACTATTTGTCCCTTGTTTTTCTGGGACTGCTTTACTCTGCTTAACACAAAATATTCTAGGTTGTCATTGTCCTTTACTGGGCTGATGCTTAATAGGTTGATCAGACACCAAGTCATAGATCCAAACACAAGAGCACTTAGGAAACACAAATTAGAGTTGATAAGCCTTCAAAAACACAAAAGACAAATAATAATAGAAGACATACATTTGGAAAGGGGGTCATAAGATAGGGATGTGCGGGGAGGACTGATTATGATCAAAATACATTAAATGAGATTCTCGAATCAATACAAATATTTTAAGAAAATTAAAATCAAATTGTAATATTAGAAGTACTGTTTTTAAAAATCCAGACAATGGGGGCTGGAGAGATGGCCTAGCGGTTAAGAGCACTGACTGCTCTTGCAGAGGACCTGGGTTTGATTCCCAGCATTCACATGGTGGCTAAGAACCATCTTTAACTCCAGTTCCAGGGGAATCTGACGCCCTCTTCTGACCTCCATGGCATTGCACAATACAGATGCACAAACCTACATGCAGAGAGTACATTCATACACATAAAAAATAATAAAAAAAATAAATCCAGACAGTGAACATGAAAAGGGCTCACTGAATTTTGCATCTTGTTACTGTGCCCTGTCTATGGCATCCTCCCTATTCTTTTCCATGGGCAACTATTCAGTTTCAAATTTCACTGTCATCCAGTTCTTCCTTTGTTTTCTTGTCTCCGATTTAACTGATAATTCTGAGTCAGTATGATCAAGAACAAAATGGTTGTTGTCCTGATTTCTAAGGTTTTGGGGTCCTCCTTATGGACAATGATCATATTATTTTAAACAAATACTCCCTAACCCAGTAATTGTGTTGGCACAGGGTGTGGCTATTGAAGGAAGAAAAACTGTCAGTCTGAGATGCTTCACTTCTATGAATTCACTTCCAAAGTATTGTTCTTGTTCATCCTAAATTGCTCAGGTACTTAGCCAGGCCTAGACCCAAGTGTTTCCCTCCTCTGTTATATTCAAAGATTTATTCTGCTGTCATGCAAGTAGAGCAGCTGCTATAAAACACAAGACAAACCTGAACAGAAGAAAGTTAGAAGACACTTGTTGGAAGATTTTAGTTACTTCACAAAGTATTTCCCATCAGATGTTTATATTGCTTTAAGGTCAAGTTTTAGTTCTTTACTTGATTTAATTATTTTGGATAAAATTTCAAGATAGAAATTCAATTATTTGATTTTTTTTTCTTTTCTTTACCATTGGGAATGCACTGCCACATATTGCATTTCACTGCAAGTATGCAGGATGACTGAAGACAGTGGAAAATGATCTAATATCTCTTCTGAATACAGTATATACTATGAATAGATTATATGAGACTTACACTGTTTGGTTTGAAGAACAAGGTCTTAGATTCGGCATGGTGGCATATACCTTAAACCCAGTATGGGGTCGGGGAAAGGAAAGCAGATCTCCATGAAATCAGGGTCAGCCTGTCTACATAGCAAGTTCTAATCCAGCAGGGGCTAAGGGGAGACCCTAGCTCAAAAACACAATAAAACTTAAAAAACATTTAAAAATAAAGAACAAAACTTCAGGAATTCTTTCAAAGTTGGTATAGGGGAAGACATTAGTAATCTCTTTACTCTCTAATGTAAGGGTCTTAAGAAATAAATGACAAGGTAACACAGGAAAGGGCTAACACAACTTATTTTATCAGCATTACATAGGAAGCTTCAAAAAAAAAAAAAAAGGAGAACCTAAAAGTCCAAGAAAAAATACCAATTTTGAGCTTACATTCAATGAAATTTGGACAGCCATGTGGAAATGTTACTGATAAAAAAAGGTACTGAACAATAGTAATAACTGAGGGTGAGGTGGCAGGATTGTGCATAGCTTTACTTTTCCTCAGTTCTCAGACAGGATTCTCCTGGAAATAAATGTCTTTAAGGGAAAAAGAACAGGGTGACCTTTCTAGAGTTTTTAAACTTGCATTGAAGGAATAGGATTCCAGTTTGTAGGACCTGCCTTGGGGAAGAGGAATTTTTAATTTCTAAAACTGGCTTTGGGGAGGAAAAAGAGTGTGGGTGACAATAAGGCAGGGGCAGGTCAGAACAACTTTGCTCCAGAGGCAGCTTCTGAAGACTTCCAGTCTCCTTCAGTTCAAAGTACTCCACATGCCAAAAGGACATTTTCTGGGACATAGTAGCTCTGAGCCCCAACATGCATAGTGTACCCTAGAGTTGAAAAGTACAGTGACTAAAAGAAATTCTATTGACTTAAATAACAATGCATTTTACATAAAGACTGAAAGTGACTTTACCCTTGGGTGAGATAAAAGAACCTTTACACTATGGATGTAGGCATGGAACTGAATGAACCTTGGCCATCTGAGTAGTTGAAAAGATGAAACACTTAACCACTCTAAAATAGATTTGCTGAAGCAGAAAATGTGGCTTGGTAGTTCAGCTGAAAAGAGGAAGTCCATTTAAAGGAAGTAGGTGGAGGAAAAGAAAGGGATTAGTAATAACAGGCAAACCAAAACAAACAACCCTCAAAGAAAGCAGTCATTTTCACCATGGGGATTAGTAAAGGGCATGATTTTGAATTCCCCAATTATGCCTGCCTGCTGCTCTTTGATGAAGAAAATCACAAAAGCAACTCTTTCTTCTTTATTGCTTCAACTGACCTAGCTCATCAAGAAGCAGCCTACCACTGTGTGAAATACATGTTGTATCTCAGCACACACTGACTCTTCAGAGATCACTGGAAATCATTACTAACCAGGTATTTCAAACATAAATGGTCACTTGTCCAAATCATTTGTTCAGTTCAAATACAAACCTTTCATTTATAATAGTGTAAGCAGGTTGTGCTAAATTGGCACAGGTTCATACTTACATTTATTTAAAAGGAATTTCCTTTGTGGCAAAGTATTTAGCTGAAAAATATGAAAGTAGCATCATAATTTTCATTTTCCTGTCTGTACTGATAACATTTGAAATATTTGCATTCAAATTGAATTGTTTTTTGTTTAACTGTGAGAAAAAGATTAAACTAGGAATGTAACTACAACATAGTTAGCCGATACAAATTATTTGTATGCTATAATAACAATGCCAATGCACTGAAGGGATCCCTGAACATTGTTATAATCTGTTTTCCAGTGAGGGCAGTATTGAGAAAAACAAGTTAACTAGGTTATAAAATGAAAATGTTAGTATAGCTGGACTTTTTTAATTGCAATTTTTTTCTGATTCTCAAAACAGTACCTAGAGTACTTTAATGTTTCATTTTCTCATTAAGGGCCATGACTAGAGAAAGTTCATGATTTTCAAAGGGCTCTGGTGTAACGGACCATTGATCTAAGAACTTCAGAAGTCCATGTACTGCAGAGTTCAGGATCAATAGCAGTAAAGAAGCAAGAACTCAGCAAATGTGTGGGGTCGCCGCCGAGATTCGTGGCGGGGCCCACTTAATCCTGGGACGACCCATGTGGAAAATACACGCAGGAAAGCACACCACGTGTAAGCAGGTTGAGGTTCAAATGCAGAGAGAGATTTTATTCCAACATGTCTGCTTAAATATCCATCATGACTCAATTCTCAGGGCTGAATGCTAAATCTTTTCATACTACACCCCACCTCATGGGTGTGGCCAGGGAGGTACCATTGGCTTAGAATCCAACCCATCTTAACTAAGTTTTCCCACATCTCACCCTTTTAATTTTATTTTTTTAATTTTTCTGAGAGGCAGGGGAGCCCATGGATGAGGCTAACAACCCAAAGGAACCTGAGTTTTGAGTAGCCAGCTGCTCAAGCCTGTTTTGAGTGCTAGGCAGTCAGGGACAGCTCAGACCTGAAACTTTATTTTCACACTAAGGCCAATTAATATCCAAAAATCCCAACCATGAAGTAAGTTTATTGTCAAGCATAAGCAATGAATGTAAGTAACATTCATGTAAAACCAATTAGCAAGTATCTATGTCCATATTTTGAACAACCCAAGGTTTCCATAGTCCAATTGGAGAAGCTTGTATGAACAAGCATGTTGATCAAATAAGAGTCCAGTCTATATTGCTACAGTCTCATGATTCACCCCAATCTCTCGGCAGCCCTTACATTCTACCATGCCTCCTCTTCTGCAATTTGTTCCCTAGGCTTTGGGAAAGGGGCACAAGTGGGTGAGAAGCAAAGCAGTCTATTTTCTCTGGAGATGTCATTTTACACTGTTCAGGTTGTTTCCCTTCATGGGTTGACAGCTTATCCAGGGTATCGTTTTAATCTTACTAACAAAGCACAAGCAATTAGATGTACAGGCATTTAAACAGGCATTTAAACAGTACTAACTATTATGGCAAGCTAAGCTGTAAGCATAGATACAGATGTTTGGGTGGTATGCGTATCCACAAACTGTGGTTTCTCTATAAAAGATGACAAGTTCTTATTGTGGCTTATAACATCACCTAACCACTAGAGGACGTAAGCTTGTGGCATCAGCCATGAATTATTCCTCCAAGGAGAGAGCTAATAGCCAATTAGATTTGTGATATATGTAGGCACATGGCTGCCACTGTTGCATAGTATCTCCAGACAGTTGAAGTGTAGCTGATACTGACAGAGGAGACTTGCTTGACTCGAGGAGACTAATATTTTGCTTTATTGCATTAGTGGCCAATATTTGCTGAACAGGGTGGATTCTACACTCTAGAGTGGTAGACCAAAGGGAATCATTCCTCCCTTAAGTTGCATTTTCACAGGTATTTCATTACCATTACATCATTGAGAAGAGTAACTAATACAGAAATTTGAGACAGAAAAGTTTTATCATTTCCATGCAAAAAACAGACCACTTTGTATGAGATATTTGGAAATATTTTATAGGAAAATATTTCCTACCAAAAATATTTCTTAGATCTTGGAGATGTGATTAAGAGAAGACCAGATTAGTCCCCCAAAAGCATTGCTTAATAGACAATTCATATGGTAATATGGAAACCTACAATGCTGATATAAGGGCAGATAGAAAAATATTGCTCATGAGGTTTTAGAGGAGAATCAACATACTGGCAAAATGCAGACAGATTTTTAGTCCTGTCCTGCAAATACAAATAAGGGTCACTTGAAAATTAATAGAATAAAAAGTCTGAAGATAAAATTTTAAGATATTTTAAAAGGTACACAGTGTCTTGGTTATACTTCTTAGTAAGATTTACAGTTAAAGAGAACAGAAAGATACGAAAAATGTGTATTTTGGTGAGAAAAGAACCTGAACACAAAGTTTCAGATAAGTTGGATAAAGTATCTATAATTGTTAAAGAGGCTTCTGTAATTTTAAAGAGGTCAGGACTAGAACTGTGTTTTGGTATATAAGGAATATGCCTTCAAATCAGGACTCCATCTCTGAAGAGCCCAGGTAAACACAGTTAAAAAAAGATTCCATAACAAAAGAATGACAGCCAGCAGAGAGAACTGGGGAAAGGTGCACAGATGCTGCTACAGGCATTGTCTATCTAAGGCCACTGTCAAACCCTGCTATGCAAAATAAGATAGATGCAGAAAGATAAATACTATGTATTTTCCTTTACACACAGAAGGTAGATTTAAAATTCTAAATGTGTGTGTGTGTGTGTGTGTGTGTGTGTGTGTGTGTGTGTGTGACAAAACTAGAAAGGCGAGCATAAGTATGGAACAAGATAATACTATGTGAAATGAGCAATAAAGAAGGTAATAGAACACAAGTCATAGAAATCAAAAGGGATTAAAGTTGTGGAAGAAGAGAAGCAGTTGCAGGGGGCGGGGCGAGTTTGAGTGAAGGCAGTATGGAATGGTAATAGATGACAAATAACAATTAATACTGTTTAAATACCTATATATCTAATTGCTTGTGCTTCATTAGTAGGTTCGAAAGGTTATTCCTGGACAAACTGTCAGCCCATGAAAGAAAACAGCGAGAATTGATCAGAGACCAAGACAGCAGCTCCAGAGAAAGTAGAATGTTTTGCTTCTCATCCACCTGTGCCCCTTTTCTAAGCCTAAGGAACAATCTGCGGAAGAGGGGGCATGGTAGAATGTAAGGGCTGCGATTGGGGTGAATGGTGAAACTGCAGCAATGTAACCTGGACACTCATTTGATCAACTTGATTGAACATACAAGCCCCCCCTGCTAGATGGTGGGACCAAGGGGCTGTGTGGGTTTGGACACACTGCTTGCAAGTTGGTTTTGCATTAAGGATGCTTGTGCTCATAAATTATCACTTATTGTTAAAAAATGAAAAAAACCTGAGAGAAACAAAACACAATGACACATACAAAGAAGCCATGATGAAACTAAAAGTCTAGAAACCTAAGAAGTTAATAAAAATAAATTTAAAATTTTACGTTGTGAATTGGGAATCATCCACTGAAAGAAAACATTCATTTGATTGCCCATCAATCGAATTCCATTGCCCAATATTATATTTTACCTTGTTTGGACTTTATGGCAATACAAAGTAAATGAAAATAATTCTCTCCTCACTTAGAAATCATTATGACATTATTTCATGCACTTCTCAATTTTAATTATGTCTCCAACCTATAGTTGTTTTATTAAAATTCTAAGCCCTTTAATATTTTACTATCTTTAAAAAGTTGAAATATTTTGAAGATGAAATTAGAATTCCAGAAGATTTCTCCTTTCAATATATTAATTTTACTCTTGGGTGTAGATTCAATATAAATATGTATTAAAACTTCTTTTTGTTTAGAAAACAATGCAAACTCTGTGCTTTCCTTCTATAAAAGTAGATGGCACATGGTTTCAAGAATTGATATCCACAACCAATAGAGAGACAAAAATGATGAGTGTGCTCAATAGTCATGAAGATCAATGATAGCATAGAGTAAACATTATGTAGAATAAGAAAACCATGAAATCACTTGTTAAATTTTAGATTAGTACAGCAGAAGTTAATGCCTTTTAAAGTCTGTAAATGTCTTCAGATAAGTGTTTACTTTTTTAAAATTTTATTTGTATTTATGTGTGTGAATGTACTGTCTGCATGTAGGTTTGTGTACCCATGTCAGAAGAGGATGTCAGATTCCCCTGGAACTGGAGTTAAAGACGGTTGGTTCTCAGCCACCATGTGGGTCAAACCTAGGTCCTTTGCTAGAGCAGTTGGCGATCTTACCTGCTAGGCCATCTCTCCAGCCCCAGTTGTTTACTTTTAAGAACAAAATATTGATTTTTGAGAAAATTCAGAATTGTTTATTTTCTATTATCTTGACTGAATACATTTAGTATTCAAATTCATCTTCCTTTATTTTTTATTTTGTTATCATTTTGAATCTTCAGATACAACATTAAAACACTAGTTTGCTGGTTATGAGTTAAGATAACAATGATCCTGAGAGATTTCAAGAGGTATTTCAGCTTCTAAATGGCTCTCGCTGGAGCCTTTTTAAAAAATCTCATATGCACTAATGAAAATAAATAAGTTTACTGGTCATTTATATCTGAGACAATACAGTAGGTTCACAGGGGATTTGAAAATACATAAGACATACTTAAAGTCAATAAACTTATGTAGTGTTTTAAACAATATAATATTTCAACACAGGCAACAGCAATTCAATAAACAATATTTTAGGAAACCATTATTGAGCAATAACTACAGCAGAAAATGTAAACAATTGAGCTGTGTTGCAGAATGGAAATGAAAAGAATAAAACATTTTCAGAACTTGAAAACTAATAAGACAGTATATGAATATCCAAATAATGAAGGGAAAGGCAGATAAGAAGAAAACTAGAAAGTGCAGTTCCTGTTTAAAATAAGGCACTGTGTTTGAAAAAGGAAATTATAAAAAAAAGGTAATGAACAACTTGTACAATATAAGACCAAGTGAGTCAGGAAGACTGTTTAGAGAAGAAATAAATCTAATAATATTAACTGTAAATAGAACTAGAGATTAGTGAAATCTGGAGTGTTTTATCTTGGCCCATGTTTCAGTGAACTTTCAGTCTATCATGATGGGGAAATGTGGTGAGTAGAGTAGTATGGTCCATACAATTAGATCATATGATGGTCATGTGTTCACACTATGGACCAAGCACTGGAAAACAGACCTGAGTTAGAATGGGGATTACTTTCAGAATCTATGGGTAGTGAGCTACTTCTGTGTATAAGTTGCCACATTTAAATTTTCCACAATCTCCAAAAATGACACCATCACCTGGGACCCAAATGGTTTAATGAAAAAGCCTGTGGGAGATATTTTACAGTCAAACAAGGCACTTTAGTGATTAGAATTCAGAAAGCTTTAATTTTTATGAAAGTAATTCAGTGGCAAGTATTACTGAGAAATGAAATAGCAGAAGTGCAAGAGACACTAATGCATTTACTGCTGTGTTTAACATTGTCAAGCATCTTTGCAAGCTGCAATTTAAGAAAAGTTTAGTAACACTAAGTTCATTGTGAGAATTTAAATTAAGGAAAGCAGAGGAAAAAAATTAAGATTTTGTCCAAAAATGTTGGGACTTGATAAGCACCAATAAATCTCTTTGTATTAACACATTTCTATCACGATAAGGACATTTTAAAAGTAAAGCCCTATAATAGTTACTTTTGTGTTGCTGTGAACAAATTCCCTTACAGCTTTAACACCAAAAGATTTATTCAGTCATGTAGTTTCAGTCTATCATAGAGATGAAGTATAGTAAGTGACTATGTTTCTTGTGGTAGGAAATAATGATGTTGGCTGTACACATTTTGCACACACACACACAAACACACACGAGTACATAACCTAGGGACTACTTTAATATTTTTAGAATCTACGGAGATCTCCCGAGACCAGCTCAGGCAAGCATAGTTCTCTTCACAATAGCAAGGAGCTGGAACCAACCCAAATGCCCCTCAACTGATGAGTGGATAGAGAAAATGTGGTACATCTACACAATGGAATTCTATGCAGCAGTAAAGAAAGACGACATCTTGAGTTTTTCAGGAAAATGGCTGGAGCTAGTGGACATCATGCTGAATGAAGTAACACAGTCCCAGAAAAACAAACGACGAATGGTATCCATCATCTGTGGATGCTAGTGCCAATTACCTAGTTGTAAGTATTTCTTGTGTATGGCCCCCTGAGCTTTTGTCCAAAGCAGTCAGGAGTGATGCATATTGGAAACAACAACAACAACAACAACAACAACAACAGAAAGACTGCAGCAAAAAACTGACTGAAATAGTTGCTTTGCTCAAACGTCATATTCCTCAGGGAATATTGAGAAATGAAAATCGAGAAGAGATGAAAAGCATGTTTGGCCACAATGGCAATGAGCTCTGGTCGGGTGGGGGAATGGGGGGCATGGGTTAGATTTGTTAAAAAAATAAATTATGTGAAAAAATTTTTAGAATTTGCCACATAGTTCAGAGAAAGTAGACTGAAATTTCCAACGTTTTCTTAAGTATTTGTATTTAGGGACAATTTAAATTAATTAATTATATTACTCAAGAAAGTTCTTGGAAAAATCATGCAGACAGGAAACAGAGGATAAGAAAGGAAGCAAGGTGCGTTAGAGCTATAAAAGTTCTGCTTCTTCTCATGTCCTAATATCAGTAGTCCCTTTGTCCAAAGAGTTCTGCAACCTTCCTGAACAGGACCAACATTTGAGAAATAATTATTCACAACATAAAACTATATATAACAACTCAAATTCAAACCCTTATCATTCACCTATCAATCTTAAAGGTTTGGGAACATCTCATAAAGTGAAATAATTAAGTCCCACTTTAAGCCCACCTTTAAGATTCTTCTTACTTTTAACAGATTCAACAATTTTAAATAATGTAAGTCTAGAATGTCTTCTGAGCCTTGGGATGATTTCTTGCCTGTGTGACCACGTAAAATAGGCAAGGGAGTGACATCAGGCCAACATTCAATGGCCTGAGTTGTATTCAGTTTACTTATTTAAATCAGTGTGGACCAGAATGCTTGATTTTTATGTCTTAGCAATTAGAAGTTCTTATGTTTAATTTATTAATACGTGGCAAGAATAGATATATTTTCACTGTGTCTTAATTTTTTGGTTAAATTAGACTGATTCTGCATTTCAATATTATATCTATAACTTAGTAAATGCTCAATTTTAAATAAGTAAATGAATATTCCTGAATGATATCCTTATAGAATAGTCAGACTATCAAACTAGTAGCTTCTGCACCTACGTGAGTTTATTATGTACTCTTTTTTATTCTGGTTGAGACCACACTACTGATAATGAAACAATAGACTCTCTTTCAAATTATATTCTTGGTAAAATTATAAAATAATAAGTAATTCATGAAGTTAAACACAATTTAATTTGGTTTAGAATTATTTTTGTGACAGTGTTCTGTTTTTGAACAGATATTTATTAACCTGTTTGAACTGGTCTGAAATATAATTTTCTGAAATATGTGAAATAATTGGAAATAATATAGCATTAAAACAATCTGGAAATAATGGTTTCTTGTCAGGTTTATGTCACTGTGATTATTCTTCATATTAGCAACTTGTAAAGAGGAAAGGTATACCTTGATTTCAGAAATCTTAGTCTTGTAAATGTTGTCCTGTTGGTCTGGGGCTATGGTAAAAGAATACTCCATAGCAGAACACTGGGTTGGTACAAAGCTATGCACTTTCACTGCCTAAGAGCAAGCAGTAGGGAAAGAGAACGAGTCAGTGTCTCAAATATCACCTTTAAGGGGCACAGCCCCAATGACTTAACTTCCAACAGGCTAATTTCTAAAGGTTCTACAGACTCACAAAAGCACTGCCTTGCATGAATTTACAGAAAATTATAACAATAGCCCAATGAAAATTGTATTACATTTGACAATGGAAACATGAGATAACCTTGATGGAGTGTTTCAATCAAAGTACAACAATTCTATTTTCTTGTTCGTCTTGCTGATAAAGATGGAATGTTGAGTAGGCCATACATTATTTTCCACATAAGCCAGAAATTGATTGAAAACTTCTGTTCAAAGACAAAACACATCATTTTTTGTGCATTCTGTTGAGTACTTAAACCAACCCTCCACACTGAGGGTGACCCAAATAAGCATGTCTGCGAATCGTACTCGCAAGAAAAAGAGATACAAAAAACAACCCAGAACCCCAGTAATTTATGACTTTCTAATTATTCAAAAATACTTCATGACAAACTAGAATGATATGCTTCAGAATGAATGTTCTTCAATTGGTGCTCCTCCAACTACAATTAAAAAGAAAAACAACATCTTTCACTCACTAAATTGAAACTGCATCTAATGGAAACTACTAAAAAATAAGGCTAGGAAAAAAAAAAAGTGTGACTATCACCTCCAACAGCAATATCACAATCACATTGCTATGCCAGCACGTGAGACACATAAAGAATCATGGAATTGCATTCCTAAAAAGCCTTGCTAAAAAACCCGCTGTAGTAAATGAAAAAAAATTAAAAACTGTAAATATCATAAAACAAAAAAAAAAGCATTATTAGCACACATACCACCATCTCACACGAAACACACAACAGCAACAACTACCAACAGGGCACAAACTATAAAGCAGGGACTAAAGAATCTCTCACAGGAAATTTAGAAAACCACAATGATTCAGCACATAAAAGTTGTGGCTCAAAATCTCAGAATAAAAAACATCGTTCAACTAATTACACTTAAATAAGATTCACAATATATTTAAGGGTGAATTCGTCTGGTGATTCTATAATTCAAGGCAGTTTTTGGAAAATCAGATGTAATTAGCTACATTTTAATACAGTAGTATATATATATAATTTTTAATTAGTGATAGAGAAGAGAGAAAGAGAGAGAGATGAGAGAGAGAGGGAGAGAGAGAGAAGAGAGGAGAGATGAGGAATGTACAGATGGCCACAGAGGCCAGAGGTCTAAGAACTACAAACACCAAAAAAAAATGATCCAGAGACAAAAATCAATAAATCAATATCCAGAACATAAAACTCAAAAAACAAAATCAACAAACGCCACCATCTGTCTCCCACCTCTCTCTCCCCCCCTCCTGTCTCATTCCCCAATAACTACTTCCCTAGACCCCATCGTAAGGAACACATACAAACACAATAAAAAACATACGCCACTCGCTCGAAATCCTATCACTGACACTCTACCAACAGTCCTGCCATAAGCAACCCACCGCTAGCTAAAACCTAACTAACAACTTATCACACCCCCCCCTACCAAAAAACACCCAAAACCTCCCTAAACAACAACTCACTGCAACTCACAATCCGTACCAAGAAAAATACAAATATTCCTGCCCAAACTCTGATAAATAACAATGTAACCCTTCAACGCCACATTTCATTCGAAAACACGACAAAACACCCTACACACCCACCGATACCACTGTACATTCATACTTCACGTTTTTTCTAATTAATACCATGAATCACTTATAAATTATATTTCCAAAATCTTAATTTAGTACACCCCAATAAAAGCGTTAATATATAATATGACGTACAAGCAATCCTTCATGCGTAAAACCTCACCATTGCAAGAGCAGTTTGGTGACCCGGAACACCCACAGCCCAAGGGTCCCACAATCTACCCGGGGGGACGTTAGTAGGTTCAATCACGCCCAACCCAGATTAGATTAAAATTGAAGTAAAGATCAACAGAAACTTCACACACTTCTCCCGCCACCTTGTAGCGTCCTCTCCCCATCCACCCCCCAACATCACGCCCTTACATTCTACCATCCTCCAATCATATTCCGCAGATTGTTCCCTGGCTTAGAAAAAGTGACAGCAGGTGGCATAACCGAGAGCAAAAAAGGCAAAACTAAGAAAGTAAATACATAAACCTTTCCTGAGCTGTTCTAATTTTGATTACTTGTATCAATTTCTGGCTGTTTCCTTCTTGGGCTGACAGATTTGTCCAGGAAAATTAACCTTTCAGATCCTACTAATGAAGCACAAAAAAGCAGACAAGTCTTAGCCCTAAAATATAGTGTATTTACAACCCCAGTCAACTATTTATGGTAGAGTACAGCTTTGGCCAGACCGAACCTACAGCTAATAACTAGAGGCACAAGCCTGTCTTGGATGGTATGAAAAACCCATTCAATTAATTTTCATCTGTAAAATCCTATGTGCCCAGAGAGTCTCTACTGTAGATTAGATACTACAAATACCACCTAAACCACAGAAGAAATATAAATAAAAGCTAAATAGTGGAACGATGCAGCCGTGGATTATTCACTACCAACCCGAAGAGAGAGACATACTTTTCCATAAAATCTACTTATTAATTTAATTTTGTGTAAAAAATTTTAAGGTGTATTGTATGCATTACTACAAGTTAAAGCCCTTGTTATCCAAAAATATGCTTTATGAATAAGTGAATGGCTCCAAGGGGCATTAGTGGTTATACCCTGCACGTAGAAACTTGTGAGTTACACAGATGACCACTTGTTAGTGCACGTATAGAGTGTTGGCGAAATCCATAACCGGTAGGTTATATACAATAGCAGCCAATTGTTTAAATGGCTAAGCCATCTCTCTAGCCCCTACTTTTCAAAATCTTGTAGTCACAATTTACTTACTTAATGTAGAAAGATGGACATATTAAAATGCTGGAACCAACCCAAAGATGCTTCCACCTACCAAAACTGCCACGAGCAGGATAGCTATCGACAGGAAACAAAAACAATACCGATACACTGTACCAATCATAAACACACAGCTGGAGTTCTAGGCAGCAGTTAAGAAAGATAACAACATGAAATTTGCACGTAAATAGGGATAGCTAAAAAGGTTACGCCTACTGCATGCTGAGTGCAGTAACCCAGTCCCAGAAAAACCAACGACAAATTAGGAACCCTAAGGTAGGTAATCACACCCTGCTATTCTGTGGATGCAGCATGGATTACCGATTAATTGTATGGCAAATGAGCAACGTTATTGTGTAATCTGAAAACAATGGTGGGCTTATCTACTAATGTGATAGTCCCTTAAATAATTATAACAAAATAAAAAAAGTTGAAAATATATAAAATAAAAATACAATGTGAGATAATAATAATAAATAAAACTAATTAAGGAATAATACTGGCAGCATTTTAGATCTTGCTTGATTTAAACCCTGATCTTTACAAAAGTGAGAATCCAAAATAATTTCAAGGGTGGTCATAAAAATTTTTAATAAACTGATCGAACCCTTTGATGCTAGACGATAATGAAAACATTAAAATGAAAAATGCCTAAAGAGCAGATAGCAGAAATTAATTTTTGGAGAGTTGTACTGTTCGGCACGCCCCATACAGTCCTTTGCTGCCAATTAATTCATTCATCACTTACAATGGGAATAAACTGCTATTTCCAATTCACTGTTTTTGTAGTGTGTAGAATAAAGAGCATGGGGCCTTGTTCAAGCTAGGCAAGTACACTCTTACTAAGCTATATCCCTAGCCTCTAAATAAAATTTTTTAAATTTCTCATCTATTATTTATATTTACCTGTGTCAGTGAGAAATCGTACTTTCGTCCATGCATGTGTAAGTGCCAGTGCACCGAGTGTCATGCAAACCTCTACCATGGAGTCCACAAAGAGGGCTCCGTCAGAGGTATCCACCTGGAACTGCATGCTCAAAGACCATAGTGTATCTAGCCACCCGCTGGATGCTGGAATCCAGGCAATCCAGGTCCTCTGCTAGAGCCANACATATCACTTGATTTAGAGGACTATTTATTTTCCTAAAAGGTGTCATGTTTTCCTTAAGGAAGTGCTCAAAGGTTCCTACTAGGCAAGCCCAAACAACCATCAATCCTGCACTTGTGCTCCGCATTAGGTTATTTCCCTCCCATGGTCCCCCAAATGAAATCCAGTAAGCACGCATCCTGTCTTGATCCCCCTGTACTGGCCTCATGATACAGCCCAGGTAGTCCAACTATGGCAGTTTATATTCTCACGAGGGTGAAATCTCCTTAGCTGCTTAGTCCACAAGTTGGGTATCTTGTTAGTCCCTATCTGGCATTGAAGCTTTGGAGGATTCTTGGAGAGACATGAGTTTTCAGTCCATATAGGAAGGTTAAAAGCTGTGTCTCATGTCCTTGAGGAGTGCCCAAAACAGAGTAAATACACTTGCCAGTAAGAATTGAAGATGGGCCAAACAACAGTTCTCTCCCTCTTTCTCTCTATCTCTCTCTCTCTCTCCCTCTCTCTTTTACTAATATCTCAAGGTTTATGTCTGCAGTAGAGTTTCTCTGGTCTTACTGATTATTTATGATTATTTATTTCTGGTTGCACTTTCCTTTTGGATGCTTAAGGCCACACAGTTAGCCCAGATTAACCAAGGTTTCTGTTTTCTTGAAGTCAGTTGAGGATCTAGTCCTCAGGGGTCTCTCAGGGTTTTTTTTTGGGGGGGGTGGGGAGGAGGTGGGGAGCCCTTTTCTCCTTTCAGCGTTTCATTTACCAGTTACATCCACTAGAGGACAACATCAGGTCTTGCTAGACCAGTCTTCCTTTTGTGAATCATAAGCAGACTTTCCTCTTTATAGACTAGACACTGGCTGAAGTCCCATTAGTGGCTCTCCAAGACCTCCATGAACAGGAAGACTGGTAACCCACATTTGCAGGACATTTCAAGAGATGTACACATGCATAATCTCCTAAGACTTAGTTGACCTCTGAGGGCAATGAACAAAGTTATTCCTTACGTCCCTTGGCCAAATTGGTATGGATGTTAAGTATGGTCGTTAAGCACCCAGAAAGGCTAAGTGCAATCAGCCTGTTACATTACACCTATATTAAAATTGTATCATTTGGAAACAAACTGTATGTTATTTCCATATCATATTTCTTGATTCACATCTTTCCATTTTAATCCCATATTACTCTAAAAGATGCACACATACCCTCCATCATATACCAAAAATCCTAAGTCTGAAAATAAGTGTTAGGTCAACTCTAGAACCTGTTTAAGGATTCACAATACAAGAGTACAGTAGTCTTCAAATTATGAGGAATATGACATTAATGCTGTTCAGTTTGTCTTACAACTAGGTACTTGGTACTAGCATCCACAGATGAGGGATACTATTTGTCCCTTGTTTTTCTGGGACTGCTTTACTCTGCTTAACACAAAATATTCTAGGTTGTCATTGTCCTTTACTGGGCTGATGCTTAATAGGTTGATCAGACACCAAGTCATAGATCCAAACACAAGAGCACTTAGGAAACACAAATTAGAGTTGATAAGCCTTCAAAAACACAAAAGACAAATAATAATAGAAGACATACATTTGGAAAGGGGGTCATAAGATAGGGATGTGCGGGGAGGACTGATTATGATCAAAATACATTAAATGAGATTCTCGAATCAATACAAATATTTTAAGAAAATTAAAATCAAATTGTAATATTAGAAGTACTGTTTTTAAAAATCCAGACAATGGGGGCTGGAGAGATGGCCTAGCGGTTAAGAGCACTGACTGCTCTTGCAGAGGACCTGGGTTTGATTCCCAGCATTCACATGGTGGCTAAGAACCATCTTTAACTCCAGTTCCAGGGGAATCTGACGCCCTCTTCTGACCTCCATGGCATTGCACAATACAGATGCACAAACCTACATGCAGAGAGTACATTCATACACATAAAAAATAATAAAAAAAAATAAATCCAGTCAGTGAACATGAAAAGGGCTCACTGAATTTTGCATCTTGGTCAGTTACGGTGCCCTGTCTATGGCATCCTCCCTATTCTTTTCCATGGGCAACTATTCAGTTTCAAATTTCACTGTCATCCAGTTCTTCCTTTGTTTTCTTGTCTCCGATTTAACTGATAATTCTGAGTCAGTATGATCAAGAACAAAATGGTTATTGTCCTGATTTCTAAGGTTTTGGGGTCCTCCTTATGGACAATGATCATATTATTTTAAACAAATACTCCCTAACCCAGTAATTGTGTTGGCACAGGGTGTGGCTATTGAAGCAAGAAAAACTGTCAGTCTGAGATGCTTCACTTCTATGAATTCACTTCCAAAGTATTGTTCTTGTTCATCCTAAATTGCTCAGGTACTTAGCCAGGCCTAGACCCAAGTGTTTCCCCCCTCTGTTATATTCAAAGATTTATTCTGCTGTCATGCAAGTAGAGCAGCTGCTATAAAACACAAGACAAACCTGAACAGAAGAAAGTTAGAAGACACTTGTTGGAAGATTTTAGTTACTTCACAAAGTATTTCCCATCAGATGTTTATATTGCTTTAAGGTCAAGTTTTAGTTCTTTACTTGATTTAATTATTTTGGATAAAATTTCAAGATAGAAATTCAATTATTTGATTTTTTTTCTTTTCTTTACCATTGGGAATGCACTGCCACATATTGCATTTCACTGCAAGTATGCAGGATGACTGAAGACAGTGGAAAATGATCTAATATCTCTTCTGAATACAGTATATACTATGAATAGATTATATGAGACTTACACTGTTTGGTTTGAAGAACAAGGTCTTAGATTCGGCATGGTGGCATATACCTTAAACCCAGTATGGGGTCGGGGAAAGGAAAGCAGATCTCCATGAAATCAGGGTCAGCCTGTCTACATAGCAAGTTCCAATCCAGCAGGGGCTAAGGGGAGACCCTAGCTCAAAAACACAATTAAACTTAAAAAACATTTAAAAATAAAGAACAAAACTTCAGGAATTCTTTCAAAGTTGGTATAGGGGAAGACATTAGTAATCTCTTTACTCTCTAATGTAAGGGTCTTAAGAAATAAACGACAAGGTAACACAGGAAAGGGCTAACACAACTTATTTTATCAGCATTACATAGGAAGCTTCAAAAAAAAAAAAAAAGGAGAACCTAAAAGTCCAAGAAAAAATACCAATTTTGAGCTTACATTCAATGAAATTTGGACAGCCATGTGGAAATGTTACTGATAAAAAAAGGTACTGAACAATAGTAATAACTGAGGGTGAGGTGGCAGGATTGTGCATAGCTTTACTTTTCCTCAGTTCTCAGACAGGATTCTCCTGGAAATAAATGTCTTTAAGGGAAAAAGAACAGGGTGACCTTTCTAGAGTTTTTAAACTTGCATTGAAGGAATAGGATTCCAGTTTGTAGGACCTGCCTTGGGGAAGAGGAATTTTTAATTTCTAAAACTGGCTTTGGGGAGGAAAAAAAGTGCGGGTGACAATAAGGCAGGGGCAGGTCAGAACAACTTTGCTCCAGAGGCAGCTTCTGAAGACTTCCAGTCTCCTTCAGTTCAAAGTACTCCACATGCCAAAAGGACATTTTCTGGGACATAGTAGCTCTGAGCCCCAACATGCATAGTGTACCCTAGAGTTGAAAAGTACAGTGACTAAAAGAAATTCTATTGACTTAAATAACAATGCATTTTACATAAAGACTGAAAGTGACTTTACCCTTGGGTGAGATAAAAGAACCTTTACACTATGGATGTAGGCATGGAACTGAATGAACCTTGGCCATCTGAGTAGTTGAAAAGATGAAACACTTAACCACTCTAAAATAGATTTGCTGAAGCAGAAAATATGGCTTGGTAGTTCAGCTGAAAAGAGGAAGTCCATTTAAAGGAAGTAGGTGGAGGAAAAGAAAGGGATTAGTAATAACAGGCAAACCAAAACAAACAACCCTCGAAGAAAGCAGTCATTTTCACCATGGGGATTAGTAAAGGGCATGATTTTGAATTCCCCAATTATGCCTGCCTGCTGCTCTTTGATGAAGAAAATCACAAAAGCAACTCTTTCTTCTTTATTGCTTCAACTGACCTAGCTCATCAAGAAGCAGCCTACCACTGTGTGAAATACATGTTGTATCTCAGCACACACTGACTCTTCAGAGATCACTGGAAATCATTACTAACCAGGTATTTCAAACATAAATGGTCACTTGTCCAAATCATTTGTTCAGTTCAAATACAAACCTTTCATTTATAATAGTGTAAGCAGGTTGTGCTAAATTGGCACAGGTTCATACTTACATTTATTTAAAAGGAATTTCCTTTGTGGCAAAGTATTTAGCTGAAAAATATGAAAGTAGCATCATAATTTTCATTTTCCTGTCTGTACTGATAACATTTGAAATATTTGCATTCAAATTGAATTGTTTTTTGTTTAACTGTGAGAAAAAGATTAAACTAGGAATGTAACTACAACATAGTTAGCCGATACAAATTATTTGTATGCTATAATAACAATGCCAATGCACTGAAGGGATCCCTGAACATTGTTATAATCTGTTTTCCAGTGAGGGCAGTATTGAGAAAAACAAGTTAACTAGGTTATAAAATGAAAATGTTAGTATAGCTGGACTTTTTTAATTGCAATTTTTTTCTGATTCTCAAAACAGTACCTAGAGTACTTTAATGTTTCATTTTCTCATTAAGGGCCATGACTAGAGAAAGTTCATGATTTTCAAAGGGCTCTGGTGTAACGGACCATTGATCTAAGAACTTCAGAAGTCCATGTACTGCAGAGTTCAGGATCAATAGCAGTAAAGAAGCAAGAACTCAGCAAATGTGTGGGGTCGCCGCCGAGATTCGTGGCGGAGCCCACTTAATCCTGGGACGACCCATGTGGAAAATACACGCAGGAAAGCACACCACGTGTAAGCAGGTTGAGGTTCAAATGCAGAGAGAGATTTTATTCCAACATGTCTGCTTAAATATCCATCATGACTCAATTCTCAGGGCTGAATGCTAAATCTTTTCATACTACACCCCACCTCATGGGTGTGGCCAGGGAGGTACCATTGGCTTAGAATCCAACCCATCTTAACTAAGTTTTCCCACATCTCACCCTTTTAATTTTATTTTTTTAATTTTTCTGAGAGGCAGGGGAGCCCATGGATGAGGCTAACAACCCAAAGGAACCTGAGTTTTGAGTAGCCAGCTGCTCAAGCCTGTTTTGAGTGCTAGGCAGTCAGGGACAGCTCAGACCTGAAACTTTATTTTCACACTAAGGCCAATTAATATCCAAAAATCCCAACCATGAAGTAAGTTTATTGTCAAGCATAAGCAATGAATGTAAGTAACATTCATGTAAAACCAATTAGCAAGTATCTATGTCCATATTTTGAACAACCCAAGGTTTCCATAGTCCAATTGGAGAAGCTTGTATGAACAAGCATGTTGATCAAATAAGAGTCCAGTCTATATTGCTAAGTCTCACGATTCACCCCAATCTCTCGGCAGCCCTTACATTCTACCATGCCTCCTCTTCTGCAATTTGTTCCCTAGGCTTTGGGAAAGGGGCACAAGTGGGTGAGAAGCAAAGCAGTCTATTTTCTCTGGAGATGTCATTTTACACTGTTCAGGTTGTTTCCCTTCATGGGTTGACAGCTTATCCAGGGTATCTTTTTAATCCTACTAACAAAGCACAAGCAATTAGATGTACAGGCATTTAAACAGGCATTTAAACAGTACTAACTATTATGGCAAGCTAAGCTGTAAGCATAGATACAGATGTTTGGGTGGTATGCGTATCCACAAACTGTGGTTTCTCTATAAAAGATGACAAGTTCTTATTGTGGCTTATAACATCACCTAACCACTAGAGGACGTAAGCTTGTGGCATCAGCCATGAATTATTCCTCCAAGGAGAGAGCTAATAGCCAATTAGATTTGTGATATATGTAGGCACATGGCTGCCACTGTTGCATAGTATCTCCAGACAGTTGAAGTGTAGCTGATACTGACAGAGGAGACTTGCTTGACTCGAGGAGACTAATATTTTGCTTTATTGCATTAGTGGCCAATATTTGCTGAACAGGGTGGATTCTACACTCTAGAGTGGTAGACCAAAGGGAATCATTCCTCCCTTAATTTGCATTTTCACTGGTATTTCATTACCATTACATCATTGAGAAGAGTAACTAATACAGAAATTTGAGACAGAAAAGTTTTATCATTTCCATGCAAAAAACAGACCACTTTGTATGAGATATTTGGAAATATTTTATAGGAAAATATTTCCTACCAGAAATATTTCTTAGATCTTGGAGATGTGATTAAGAGAAGACCAGATTAGTCCCCCAAAAGCATTGCTTAATAGACAATTCATATGGTAATATGGAAACCTACAATGCTGATATAAGGGCAGATAGAAAAATATTGCTCATGAGGTTTTAGAGGAGAATCAACATACTGGCAAAATGCAGACAGATTTTTAGTCCTGTCCTGCAAATACAAATAAGGGTCACTTGAAAATTAATAGAATAAAAAGTCTGAAGATAAAATTTTAAGATATTTTAAAAGGTACACAGTGTCTTGGTTATACTTCTTAGTAAGATTTACAGTTAAAGAGAACAGAAAGATACGAAAAATGTGTATTTTGGTGAGAAAAGAACCTGAACACAAAGTTTCAGATAAGTTGGATAAAGTATCTATAATTGTTAAAGAGGCTTCTGTAATTTTAAAGAGGTCAGGACTAGAACTGTGTTTTGGTATATAAGGAATATGCCTTCAAATCAGGACTCCATCTCTGAAGAGCCCAGGTAAACACAGTTAAAAAAAGATTCCATAACAAAAGAATGACAGCCAGCAGAGAGAACTGGGGAAAGGTGCACAGATGCTGCTACAGGCATTGTCTATCTAAGGCCACTGTCAAACCCTGCTATGCAAAATAAGATAGATGCAGAAAGATAAATACTATGTATTTTCCTTTACACACAGAAGGTAGATTTAAAATTCTAAATGTGTGTGTGTGTGTGTGTGTGTGTGTGTGTGTGTGTGTGTGACAAAACTAGAAAGGCGAGCATAAGTATGGAACAAGATAATACTATGTGAAATGAGCAATAAAGAAGGTAATAGAACACAAGTCATAGAAATCAAAAGGGATTAAAGTTGTGGAAGAAGAGAAGCAGTTGCAGGGGGCGGGGCGAGTTTGAATGAAGGCAGTATGGAATGGTAATAGATGACAAATAACAATTAATACTGTTTAAATACCTATATATCTAATTGCTTGTGCTTCATTAGTAGGTTCGAAAGGTTATTCCTGGACAAACTGTCAGCCCATGAAAGAAAACAGCGAGAATTGATCAGAGACCAAGGCAGCAGCTCCAGAGAAAGTAGAATGTTTTGCTTCTCATCCACCTGTGCCCCTTTTCTAAGCCTAAGGAACAATCTGCGGAAGAGGGGGCATGGTAGAATGTAAGGGCTGCGATTGGGGTGAATGGTGAAACTGCAGCAATGTAACCTGGACACTCATTTGATCAACTTGATTGAACATACAAGCCCCCCCTGCTAGATGGTGGGACCAAGGGGCTGTGTGGGTTTGGACACACTGCTTGCAAGTTGGTTTTGCATTAAGGATGCTTGTGCTCATAAATTATCACTTATTGTTAAAAAATGAAAAAAACCTGAGAGAAACAAAACACAATGACACATACAAAGAAGCCATGATGAAACTAAAAGTCTAGAAACCTAAGAAGTTAATAAAAATAAATTTAAAATTTTAAGTTGTGAATTGGGAATCATCCACTGAAAGAAAACATTCATTTGATTGCCCATCAATCGAATTCCATTGCCCAATATTATATTTTACCTTGTTTGGACTTTATGGCAATACAAAGTAAATGAAAATAATTCTCTCCTCACTTAGAAATCATTATGACATTATTTCATGCACTTCTCAATTTTAATTATGTCTCCAACCTATAGTTGTTTTATTAAAATTCTAAGCCCTTTAATATTTTACTATCTTTAAAAAGTTGAAATATTTTGAAGATGAAATTAGAATTCCAGAAGATTTCTCCTTTCAATATATTAATTTTACTCTTGGGTGTAGATTCAATATAAATATGTATTAAAACTTCTTTTTGTTTAGAAAACAATGCAAACTCTGTGCTTTCCTTCTATAAAAGTAGATGGCACATGGTTTCAAGAATTGATATCCACAACCAATAGAGAGACAAAAATGATGAGTGTGCTCAATAGTCATGAAGATCAATGATAGCATAGAGTAAACATTATGTAGAATAAGAAAACCATGAAATCACTTGTTAAATTTTAGATTAGTACAGCAGAAGTTAATGCCTTTTAAAGTCTGTAAATGTCTTCAGATAAGTGTTTACTTTTTTAAAATTTTATTTGTATTTATGTGTGTGAATGTACTGTCTGCATGTAGGTTTGTGTACCCATGTCAGAAGAGGATGTCAGATTCCCCTGGAACTGGAGTTAAAGACGGTTGGTTCTCAGCCACCATGTGGGTCAAACCAAGGTCCTTTGCTAGAGCAGTTGGCGATCTTACCTGCTAGGCCATCTCTCCAGCCCCAGTTGTTTACTTTTAAGAACAAAATATTGATTTTTGAGAAAATTCAGAATTGTTTATTTTCTATTATCTTGACTGAATACATTTAGTATTCAAATTCATCTTCCTTTATTTTTTATTTTGTTATCATTTTGAATCTTCAGATACAACATTAAAACACTAGTTTGCTGGTTATGAGTTAAGATAACAATGATCCTGAGAGATTTCAAGAGGTATTTCAGCTTCTAAATGGCTCTCGCTGGAGCCTTTTTAAAAAATCTCATATGCACTAATGAAAATAAATAAGTTTACTGGTCATTTATATCTGAGACAATACAGTAGGTTCACAGGGGATTTGAAAATACATAAGACATACTTAAAGTCAATAAACTTATGTAGTGTTTTAAACAATATAATATTTCAACACAGGCAACAGCAATTCAATAAACAATATTTTAGGAAACCATTATTGAGCAATAACTACAGCAGAAAATGTAAAAAATTGAGCTGTGTTGCAGAATGGAAATGAAAAGAATAAAACATTTTCAGAACTTGAAAACTAATAAGACAGTATATGAATATCCAAATAATGAAGGGAAAGGCAGATAAGAAGAAAACTAGAAAGTGCAGTTCCTGTTTAAAATAAGGCACTGTGTTTAAAAAATGAAATTGTAAAAAAAAAAATAAAGGTAATGAATAACTTGTACAATATAAGACCAAGTGAGTCAGGAAGACTGTTTAGAGAAGAAATAAATCTAATAATATTAACTGTAAATAGAACTAGAGATTAGTGAAATCTGGAGTGTTTTATCTTGGCCCATGTTTCAG
>VZQC01010876.1:74765-143400 GCA_009823505.1 Rhizomys pruinosus
GAGGGGAATGGGGTGAATTTGATCAAAAACATTATATAAGGTAAAAATTCTCAAACCGTAGAAATGTTTTTAAATCAGCTTCCACCTAGGATAGCTTCTTGGATAAGCCTTGACAAGGTTTTTGTTTTTAATTTTTAAATAGTATCTTTATTAATTCTTTCATAATTCCTTTCATAAATGTCTTTTAATCATATTAACCCCCTTCATACCTTCTCTCAGATCCACCCTCACCCCCCTGACCTCTCAACTTTGTGCTCTTTATTTTCTTCTTTTAAAACCCATCAATTCCAAATTGTGTTCCCCAAATACTCTTGGGTATGAGTCCTTCCCCTGGGCATGGTCAACCAGCTAGGGTTCACACCCTTAAAGAAACCAGGCTTCTCCCAACAGCTATCAACTGCCTACAGCTCCTCAGCTAATGGTGGGTCTTCTTGCCAAGCAATCCCATGCTGGGATTTTGTTCGGCTTGAGTCTGTCCCAGTCTTGTGTATATTGGTCACAGCCACTGGTGAGTTCATAGCTGCAGAAAACACTGTTTCTTTGTGGTCATTCACCTCCTGTGGCTCTTATAACCCTCCACCCCTCTCTTCCTCAATGATCCCTGAACCTTAGAGGGAGGGGTAAGATATAGATTTTTTTCATTTAGGATTCAGCACTCTGCGGCCTCTTATTCTGTACATATTGACCTTTATGAATCTCTATGTTAGTTATAATCTACTGGAAAAAGAAGCTTCTCTGATGAGAATTGAGAGATGTCCTGATCTATGGATATAAAGATAAGTCATTGGAAGGCTGCTTAATACTGTGTCCACTTAGCAGAATTATGGTTCTCCCTAAGACCTATGACCTGTATAGCCACAGGTTCTTGGCATCAGCAACTTGCCAGGTATGGATTTCATCTTGTAGAGTGGCCTTAAAATTATTGCACCAGAAAAGCAGGTTCACAGTAGAAAAGATTGATGATTATGTTTCTCTTCTGGTATTATTCATAGCACCTTCTAACACTATGATAACTAGCCAGTAGGGATGAAACTTCCAGGTCAGGACCAGACTGAATTCTCCATATCCTATGACTCAGGTATGTAGAGTTTTCAACGAATGGGGTCTCACCATTTAGTTCTGGCAGATAACCAAGCACAATGGCAATAGCTAGTGATATTTAGGGGTCTCTGGGACACCCTGATTAACAACTCCAAAACCGTTGAGCCATCCCTGGCACTGGGCTTTTTATTTGCAATCCTGTACAGGGGCACTATTCACCTATTATGTGATAACTATATATATATATATATATATATACACATGTATATATATCCTTCATAGAAAGGAAATGACTCATGTCACAGCCAGCATTAGTTTTTAGCTACATAGACCTCAGAATATGGAGCCTTAGTTGAAGAACTGTCTCTACCAGATGATCTATGAACATATCTGTGGACATTTTTTTCACTGTTGATTAGTATGAGTCCCTAGGTGACAGTAGATGGGGCTACACCTATGAATGTGTACCAAAGCTCTATGAAAAGTAGCTGAACCTGAGTGATGAAGTCAGAAAGCAGTGTTCATTCATTCATGGTCTCACTCCAGTTCTGGCCTACAGAACCCTGCCTTCTGTTCCTGCCCTGGGTTTCCTCAACAACAAACTATAACCTGTAATCCAAATAACCCTTAACTCTACAATTTGCTGTTGGTCAGTGGTTCATCATGGATGTAGAGAAAAAAAAAAAAAAACTACAGAAATTGGTAACAGAGATTGGGATTTTAGTGTGACACATGTTATTTTGGGAAGAATTGTGAAAATATTTTGGCTGGGAAAGCAACTGGGTATTCTTAGCTTAATGGGCCATTCCGACCTTAGCTGATAAGGAAGGTGCACACATTTAATCCTAGTACTTGGGAGGCATAGGCAAGCAGATCTTTGTGAGTTCAAGGCCAGCCTGGTCTACAGAATGAGTTCCAGGACAGCTGGGGCTACAGCTAGACCCTGTCTCAAAAAGACCAAAAAATAAAAAAAATAAATAAATAAAATAAATAAATAAATAAATAAATAAAGAATTCTAAGAGAACTACAAACAATGGAAACCTGGCTTATGAATTTTCAGAAGGAAGCAAAGACTCTATCAGGCTAGTCATGTGATATATTTGAATTAAGAATCTGTGAAGTGAAACCTTTGCTTAACTTGAACAATAGTTGCTATTGTTCTGGAGCTTAAAACTCAGTTATGACTAACAAGAGGTCAGTGTTATTGAGATGAAATCATCTGGGAAGTACTTCTTTGGGGTCAATACAAACACAGTAATCCAGAGAGGACAAGGCTTCCCAAGCTGCCACCAGAATTTAGCAAATAATATACAAGTTTCTCCCACATAGTACTGATTTTGAAGGCATGGAGAGATCATGAAGAGCAACTGAAGCTTGTCACTGTGTGTCTACATCAGAGTCTCCCTGAAGAGAGACTAAGAGAGGACATTGGTGAAATTGGAGCCTAAGTTGCAGTGGAGACTCCAGCATATTGGAGATTCAAGGACTGTGAAATGACTACCAAGGACAATGGCAGGTACTGAGCAAAGTGGGTTTGAGCTGATCAGACAAGTTGAATGTGCTATAAATGGTGAAGCTGCAGCATTGTGGTTAAGCAAGGACTTTGAACACCAGAAGACCATGAGTAAGTTGCTCATGTTGGACGCTGAGCTATTTATTAGATTTTATTTTGCTTTGATTCAGTTGCAGCTGCTTTTTCCTTTTTGGAATATAAAATATCTAACTTACTTTTTATTTTATAAGGAAACAGCCATGCAGTGCCCATGGAGGATGGAGAGGACATTGCATCCCCTGGAAATGGAGTTACAGATGGTTGTTATCTGTAACTAATAATTGAGTGCTGAAATTCAAACTTGGATTTTCTGTAAGAGTGCTATGTGCTCTTAACCACTGAGCTATCTTTGTGGTCCCCAAACTTTGGAATTTTAAAGAGAACTTATCTTTTAAAGTGTTGTTGCTCATTTACTAAGAAAAAAAACTAATTAAGAAATTCACAAGTAAATACATAAAACTGGAAATAATAATCCTTAATGAGGTTTCCAGACTGAGAAAGACAAATATTACATGTTTTCTCCAGTATGTAGATGGTTAAATTTGAATTTTTTGACATGTATTTCATTTGGAATACTCCTAGAGGTTAGGAAACTATTAATGAGCTATGGGAGTAGAGGTGAATCTTTCAAGAGAAGAGGCATTTAATACAGTGATATAAAAGAGTAAAGGGAATAATGAACAAGTAGGATTAAACACACTGGGGAATGGGTAGATAGGGTAGAGGAGGGAGAAAGGGGATGGAAAAACTAATGATAAAGGCCATTTGAAGAAAAACATGGAAAGCTACTACTATTAAAGCTCTCTGAAATACATACATGTGCATATATAAATATTTTCAATGAGTTACCTTATTCATTGTACTTTTTAAATTTTATTTACTATTATATTATGTGGGTGAGTGTTTCTTTTTTTTCACATAGGTAAGAACTTTACTGTGAGATTAAGGTTCATACCATAGAATTAAATGCTTTAAAATAGCAGAGTTAATATCCAGGGAATAATAAAAAAGTAAAACCAAGTAATATACAATAACAGTATTGTAGCAGATAGGAAATCAATGGGAAACACTAAGTAGCAGTTTCATGGAAATATAAAGTATATCGAAACATTAAAATGTAAGTGTTTGACTTAATTATGATAAAGCCTTTATATATGGCTAAAATCAAATAAACATGTAATTTAAACATTTTGGAAATAGGACAGTCGATAGATTGTAAATGGCCCATAACTCTCAGCAATGCTACAATGATGATACAATGACCTTCAATACTAAAGAAGTAAGTGCAAGCACTGTCATTCAAATAAAAACACAGGATGACTGGCTAGAGAGATGGCTCAGCAGTTAAAAGCACTGGCTGCTCTTACAGAGAACCTGGGTTGGATTCCCAGCACCCACATACATGGCAGCTATCAACAATATATAATTCCAGTTCCACCGGATCCAATGCCTTCTTCTGATCTCCATTGGCATAGCACAACACAGGTACACCTACTTAGATGCAGGCAATACATTCATACATATAGAATAAAAACAATAAAAACCCCCATAAAGGCACAAGACCAACTTCAGTCAGATGATTATTAATTTACAATATGCTCAGTGGGTTACAAATCATGTTCTTCAATAAATTAGAAAATAAATCAATTAAATAAGTGAAAAATTTGACTCAGGATGCTGCCCCATCTTGAGAGTTTTACCACCTCATTTACCAACAATACCCCTCCCCAAAATATTTTGTCTCCCTAATTAGCACAGATTATGATTTCCCAATAAAGGGGCTCTGTGCTTAAATTCAAGGAAAGGAAATATTTGTCTTCAATTCTGTCTTAGAAAAATAGGCTAAGATCCAAATAAACCAATATCTCAATATGAACTTGTCCTTAACCAATGAGAGAACATTCCTTCATTAGCACTGTATATTCCCAGAGAGAGGGATGTGGATGGAAACATTTTCTGAAACAAATATCTGAGACTAGAATGTCGACTGCATGTTTATAAGTGCACATGTATCATGCAATGCTTGTAGAGGTCAGAAGAGGTCATTAGATTCCATAGAACTGCAGTTATATACAGCTGTTAGCTGTCCTGTGGTTACTGGGAATCAAATTTCAGTCCTCTGCAAGAGCATCCAGTGCTATTAACAGCTGAGACATCTTTTCATCCCCTGGAGTTACCTTATAATGGAGGACAATATACCAACTAAACACTTCATTCTAGAAAATTATAACCTCAATATCAGGAATGGATTACCTGTCTTTGAGTTGCTGGCCAATGGGTTTCCATAGACCTCCCTCACCCCAAATTATAGGCTGAAGCTATTGCTCCTGGTAACCATGCAGAACTTTATCATAAGACTCTATTGCTGAAGATAACACAATCTTGAGTCACAAAACATAAAGAAATCAAGAAGATTTTGACCTGAAAGCTTCATCCTTACTGGCTAGCTAGCATTCATTGTGCTAGAAGATATTATGCACAATGTCAGAGGAGAAAAGTAATCACCAACTTTAACATCTGTCAACCTTGTCAGCTTTAATAATGTCTGTCTTGGCAAGATAAAGTCACTAGTGCCATACTGGCACAAATGTTATGGGAGTAACCATCCACTCTCTAGTTGGATTTAGGCCTCCTTCACAAGATGAAGGAGGCCTAAATCCAACTCATACCTGGCACCGTTTTCAGGGCTAAGAATCCGTGACTAGATATGTCATCTGTCCTAGGAAAGAAGCTGCTAATATTCTACTGAACAGATATAGTATTAATATGGCTCCAAGTGATGTATTACTATGCCCATAGATTGGTTCTTCCTACAACACACATCAGAGAAGCTTCTTGCAATATGAAGCCATTAATGTTGAAATCCACAATTGGTCATTGCAGAGAAAAAGACTACAGCATGCTCAGCCCTAAGGGATGTATTCCTTTTCCTCTTATTGCTTAGATATCTATATGGACGGAAGTGTGGTTTGGAATTGGAAAGATCTTAAGATCTAGAATTGGTAAACAAATACAAATAAAACACTGTTTCCCAGGTTAAAGGGCCATTGTGTCTGCAATGCATAAGAATTGCTCAAGCTTGCCAGGAATGGTGGTGCATGCCTTTAATACTAGCATTATCATTCTTGGGAGCAGAGGCAGGTGGATCTCTATGAGTTCAGAGCCAGCTTTGACTACATAGTAAGTTCCAGGCCAGCAGAGAGACCCTGCCTCAATAAGAACAACAACAAAAAAAGAATTGCTTAAACTCTAACCAAACAAAATCCTAGCATGGAAGTGGGGATACCTCACCTAGCTGAGGAGCTATTGATATTTGGTAGCTTATGCAAGAGCAGTATACTGGATTTTATATGATGAAATTAGCATGAGATCTTAGGGGGTAGTAAGAGAGGAAATGTTATTGATTTAAGTCATATATTATGAATCAAAGTTAACAGCAAGTGGAATATCATACATTTAGCATAATTAGTTTAGTTGACAATTTGTTGTCTGCCAGATTGCCTGTGGGACGTGTGTACACATTTTCTTAATTGTTGGCCCAGTCTAATCTGGGTGGTACCATACCTAAGCAGGTGGGCCTATGGTATACAACAACAGTAGATGAATGTGAAGCAGGGAGCAAGCCAATAAGCAATCTTCCTGCATGGTCTCTATTTCAGTTTTGGCTTCCAAGTTCCTGCCCTCAGTTTCTGCCCTGGTTTCCTTCAATGATTGAATGTAACCTATGAGTTAAATCATTTTTTCTTATTCCCCAAGTTACTTTTAGTCAGTGTTTTATCACAGCAATAGAGAAATAAAACCAGGACAGTGAACAAATTTTAATAATACTTTGCAGGTGTTGTTTATTTCCCTTCTAGATCAGTTAAAATTATATCATCCTCAGCCATTAAAATATCTAAGAATAAATGTAAAAATTATGACTTGTCTAAAAAGGTTGAACAAAGGAATTTCACAGTATGGAAAAATGTAAGAGGAACAAATGGGTAGATTTTTAGAATCCTCTATTTTCAGCTAATAATAACTAAATTTACAACTACTTTCTTCTGCCATGAAATATTTTCTTCCTTTGTTTACAGTGACTGTCTTTAATTTAGAATTCTTTACTGTTAGAATGGTCCAAAACTTTATCCCCAAAGATCTAAAACTTGGTGTTTCACAATTACATTGTTACACCCCTCACGCATTGACTAGTACCACTGCATGCCACTATGGTTGTACTCCTTAACCCTACGAGGATCCCAGTTACCTATGATAATCAGGACAAGTCCTATCAAATAACAAAATGTGACCTGACATTTCATTTTATCTAATCACCATGAAAAGCTTAAATGACCAAGTAATAGTCTCAATGATAAATAAACCAACATAATTATTCTATCATCTAGTAGAAACTTTAGTAGTAAATCCAAATCAATAAACTACTGAAATGTGGGTACCATGGGAAAATAAATTGTTGGTCATTATTTGTAATGTAAGATATGCTACATTTAGTTTAATTTATCATTTCAGGTACATGCCCCATATGTAAGGCCGATTCACCTACACCAGGTATTTTATCTCCTTCATAATGTTGTATCAGTTAACTTTGCATTTCTGCCACAAAATAGCAAGGTATATAAATTCATGAAGATTTATTGCTTATTTACATAGATGCAATCATTATAGTCTCTTCTGAAAGGGTAAGTTGAACATCATGCATAGTTAAGACAGTTTAGAATTCCATCACAGAAGCATATTGCAAGAAAATAATCTTACCAAACCTTTGACTTCAATAAAGTTTTCCTCCCAGTAGAGTACAGGTAATCATTTAGTTTGGAAATTGGGTATTATATATAAGAAATAAACAGTGTTTTATAAATAAAGGTTAGCAAAATGTACATTCTCTTCAAATGCAACCAGATTAATTACTAAATAATAAACATGCATTCCTTTGAGCCTTATTATCAGACATTAATTACCCCATTCAAGAGAGCTTGGTGGTAATGACAGATGCATTCACTTCTAAGCAGCATAGGCAGATGATAATGCTTTACAAAGTTTTAGATATTTGAGCCATTAAACTGCAAAGTCCACCATCTTGTGCCTCCTTTTCTGTTGTGTTCCTGCTCTTCTACATAACTAAAGGATGACTAACAAGCAGATGATCCATGTCCATCTTGGACTGTGGAAAATAAATATTTATTTTTTGGATGTTGAGATGACTATAGTTTCAGGAAGATCTTATTGCTCATAGAAGTAATCATATAAAAGAAGTTCACAACATTTTCCCTCTTCTCCAATCTCTGGGGCTAGGAAATGAGCTATAACAATTTAAGCCACTGTGTTACTGGAATGGAATGGAATTAATAGACTAGTCTAGATTAGACTAGACTAGACTAGACTAGACTAGACCCTCCTTATAAAGTCTCATCAGTGGGTTAGGGAATATAGAGATTTTGGGTTGGTCAACTTTTCCACATAATAAGATAGCATATCGCCATCTCCACCCCAATGCCCAGGATACATCTAACCCTAAAGATATACACTTCTTTATCAATCTATTGGTCTCTATATATTTCACATTATTCTGTGTAACAAAAAAATTTCCTAAAGTCTCTGAGCTATTGTAATAAACTATGAAATTTGAGTAGATGGATGGATAAGTTTGCCTTTATCAGGTAAGAAAAATGTTTCGTTAGACCCACCATCTGTGACTGACATCTAAAATGAAGCCCATCTTATTCACAGTACATTGTACTCATAACATATAGATTCTTGTAGCACAGATGGTCCTCTGAAAGAAAGACTGACCATGGACATCTAATGCCACACTTAGAGGCACCTGCTTGCCTAGGATTATAAATTTCAGTATTTGCCTTTGAGGGAAAAGGAGGATCCAGGGAAGTCAGCTAACACTCCCAATTAGCCAGTCACCTTTGGCTGTACAATGGGGGGAGGCTAAGAATATAAGCAGAGATGATGAGGTGTCCCTGCCCCCTTGCCATCTTGGCCAGAGGTTGCTGAGTCTGGAAATTTTGTGTGTAGCCATGATGGCAGGGGAGTACAGAGACTCCTGTAAATAACCCCCTCACCCACTCACTCTGTAAGTAAGCCCAATTAAACTCACTAGAATTGTCCATACCATGTGGGCTTGGGATGTTGTTTCCTTGATTTGCCTTTGAGACCACAGGGGGAGAAGAAAGACTCCTGCAAGTACTTCCCAGAAAGAATTTTATCAACAGGTCCACATACCTATAAGTAGCTAGTTTTAAAACAGAATCATAGACTCTCAGTTGGTGTCCTATGAGTTAGAGAAATGGTTGGTATGGGAAAATAAATATGCCATAAATTCAAGATTACATTTTGTAATACTGAGTGAGGGGTAATATATTAAGAAGCATAGAGACATCCAATTCTCACCAAATATCTAAGTATATTCTCAGATCTCCACAATTCTTTCTATTTACTAGTCTCATGTACTTACTTCTTGGAAATGATCTGTAAGTGAAAGTTGTTAGATCTGTCTATTTCAGTATAAAGAAACATGTACTATGTCTTTGAATCTTCCCTTCCTGACCTTAATGATAAGGGAGATCTAGGGCTAAGAAGGCTTTATCAGCAAATTACTCAATGAACAGAAAGAACCCAAGAATGCCATTCAATTCTGATCAGACTTGAGATAAGTAAGAAAATAATTTCTTAATAGAGGTCACTATGATTGTTTGGTAATATAATGGCACTGGAGTGAGTTTTACCTCAAAGAAAGCAAAAAAGAGTAGAGTAGAAAATTTGCAGAAGGAAAAAAATATACTCTAATATTTTTTCATGCCAGTCATTCTGCATATGTTTCACATTGTCTTCACAGAATTAATCATGTAAAGAAAGGCAGTTTTAAACCAATTTTACTAGATGAGTGCATTGAGACACTTGTAATGATTATATTTCTTATGATTAATATGTCATGAGCATGGTATTAGGGACTGAATATTAAACATTCCATTTGAGACAAGACTATCCAACATGTAGCAAGATGGATCAGTGGCTAAAAGACTTTGTCAATAAGCCTGATGACCTGAGTTCAATCCCTGGGAACCTCATTGTGGAAATAGAAAAACAACTTCTCCAAATTCTCCTCTAAGCTCCACAAGTATGTCTTGAGGTTTCTGTACTCATATGCACATACACATTTAATAAATGTAAAAAAGAATACCTGATGTGCATATAAAGATACTCTCTTTATGCCATATGATATAATTCTGTGATTCATCATGATGGAGTTAATACCTGGATTTATATTGCAAGATAAATGTATCAGGAATCGACTGAAATTCTCATGGTTATTGCAGAGAGCGAATATCGAAAGATAGGAAAAAAGGACTTAAAGGCAGGTGGAGATAAAATTCTAAGTGACAGAGGAAAGCTATTATTATGCCATTGTATTCTTTCTTACTATAAACAATAATATAAGAGTTCTTAATATTAGATTTCTTTTATTTACTCACAGATTCTCTCTAGATTGTTTTGATGGCCTCTGGAATACCAGAGAGTGTTACCAAGGGCCACTAAACCAATAAAGCAAATATGGGTCTCCTTGAGTCAAGCAAGACTCCACCGTCAGCACCAGCTACACCTCACCTGCCTGGAAATACTGTGCAGCAGAGGCAGCCATATGCCTGTATATCCCAAATCTATTTGGCTATTGGCTCTACCTGCGAGGATTGACCCCATGGCTGATGCCACAAGCTTACATCCTCTACAGGTTAGGAGATACATAAGCCACAGTAAAGACCCTGTCATATTTAACCAGGAAAAAATGTAGTTCTGGATCTAACATTTTCATCTAAACATATGTGTCTATACCAAAGTAACCTACCTAAACTATTATGCTGCTTAAGTACCTATATATCTAATTGCTTGTGCTTCATTATAGGATTCGAAAGGTTATTCCTGGACAGACTGTCAGCCCATGTAAAGGAAACAGCTCAGAATTGACCAGAAGTCCAAGCATTAACAGCTCCAGAGGAGTGGACTGTTCTGCTTCTATTCCACCTGTGCCCTTTTCTAAGCCCAGGGAACAATCTGCGGAAGAGGGGTGTGGTAGAATGTGAAGTGGCTTTTGATTGGGGTGAAGGGTGAAAACTACAGCAATGTAGTCTAGACCCGCATGGTTGATTGAATTGATTGATACATGACAGACCCTCACTCCAGCCGTCTGGAAGGTGGGCCTGTGGGTGGGTTTGGGTCACAACAGCCTGGCAAATTGGCTTTTAACATGAACTGCTTGTATTGTACTCATCGGATTTCATTCAGAGGCTAAGAACATTGGAAAAAACAAATAGGAGACAATGAGGACATGTCATGGCGCAAAATGCATGATCTCGGTGGGTGGGTTGGGGGGGCAGGGAAGGGGAGATATGCCTGAACTGAATTGGAAAATGATGTACGAAATGCACAAAGCATCAATAAAAAAATGTTAAAAAATAAAAAAAAATTAAGAAAAAGAAAAAAAAAGAAAAAGAAATAAATAAAATTCTGAAAATTTTAGGCAGGTCAGGCCAGATAGGAACAGGCCCATGTAGCTGGGAGCTTGAGTTTTCAGGGATACCGAGACAGCAGCCAGCTGCACCATGGATTCCCCACAGGCCTGGTAAGAAAGGATCCACCGCACTGGGGGCTTGGGTCTTCAGGGACAGTGAGGCAGCAGCCAGCTGCGCGATAGCTTCCACTGCAAGCCTAATAAGAAGGGGCCCACCTCACTGGGAGCTTGGTTCTTCAGGGACACTGAGGAGGTAGCCAGCTTCTGCAGCAGGCCTGATAGGAGTAGGCCCATGCCACTGGGAGCTGAGTCTTCAGGGATGCTGAGTCAACAGTCAGAGGCACCTTGGCTTCCACTGCAGGCCACGCTGGAAAGGAACAGGCCCATGTAGCTGGGAGCTTGAGTCTTTAGGGACACTGAGGCAGCAGCCAGTTTGCAAGGACAAATGAACCAACCCCCCCTCAGTCAAACTTAAGGAACAGGCCTACATTACAAGGAAGAAACACCTGAATTTCACATCAGATTACAAGCAAAAGTAATCAAACCCATATGACAAAAGCACAAAGAAAAATCAACAACATGGGAAAATCAAATTAAAAATCTCCACCAAATAGTCTTGTAGATTACTCCAAGAATGAGATCTCCCTGGAGGTAACACAGGACACATATCTTAAAAGAAGCATCATAGATATACTCAAAGAAATTAATGACCTAAAGGGAGAGAATGAGCAACTCTGGAAGGAAATGGAATTGTTGAAAAAATTCTCAGACGGAAATGAAAAAGGAAATCGAAAAACTAAGAGGGGAGAATTGTCAACTCCGAAAGGAAATGGAAATAATAAAGGAATCTCAGTCTGAAATAAAAAAGGAAATTGAACACCCATCCAGTCAACAGGAAAAAGGACAAGAGAAAGCCTTGGTAACAGGATGGATGAAGCAGAAAATAGAATATCAACCCAAGAATAATGTGGAAGAACTGAAGAGCTCAAGCAAAGACTATGATAAAAATTTTTTAAAAACACAGTTTTTGTTATTGTTGTTGTTGTTGTTTGTCTGTTTTTTGCTAAAAGATGTCATGTTTTCCTTAAGGAGGTTTTGTGCTCCACAGTGGGGTCTTTCCCTGCCATGGTCCCCCAAATGAAGTCCATTAAGCACGTGTTCTGTCTTGATCGCACTGTTCTGACCTCCATGATACAGCCCAGGTAGTCCAACAATGGCAGTCAATACTCTGAGGAGCCTGAAATCCCCTTAGCTGTTTAGTCCACAAGCTGAGTATTTCAGTAGTCCCCATCTGGCATGGATGCTTTGGAGGATTCTTGTAGAAACACGAGTCTTCAGTCCATATTGGAGGGTTAAAAAGCTGTGTCATGTGTTGAAGAGTGGCAAAAGCAGTGGCAGCCACAGAGTAAATGCACTTGCCAGTAAAAATTGAAGACAGGGCAAACAACAGTGATATCGATTTTTTCTTTTTGGCATTTTACTAAATCTCAAGTTTTATATCTGAAGTACAATTTCTCTGGTCTTACTGATTATTTTTATTTTACTTTCTTTTGGATGCTTAAGGCCACACAATTAGCCAAGATTAACCAAGGTTTTTGTTTTCTTGAGGTCAGTTGAGGATCTGGTCCTCAAGGGTTTCTGGGTTTTTTGGGGGGGAGGAGGATGGGAGCCCCTGGCTCCCTTCAGCTTTCATTTACCCAACTTATATCCACTCTAGGACAAAATCAGGTCTTGCTAGACCTAGAAGGTTCCTTTTCGAAGACGATGAGAGACTTTCCGTCTTTATAGACTGGAACGTGGCTGAAGTCCCATTAGTAGCTACTTCTCAAGAGCTCCCTGAACAGGAAGATTTGTGACCCACATTCCTCCCAATTCAGTGATATGGGTATATATAAATATGATATGAGTACTTATATTATACTATATATTAGGATTCTGAGATATTATATGCATATATAATATATATATATCTGAATTATATACATATATATATATATATATATATATATATATATATATATATGCAATACAAGTTAGAGAGACAAACAGCAACAAATGAACTGGACAAAAATTTTCTGGAAAGACATAAAAGATGCAAGACATGTATGGCAGAGTTCAGGGACTCAGGTGGGGTAGGGGGCATGGAAAGGGAAGTGACTCTAAATTCGATTGAGAAATGATGTATGATTTATGGAAAAAGTTTAGTAACAATACAATAAATAAATAATAAAAAAGAAGTGAAGAGAAAAAAAAACCAGGAGTGGAATAATCAGGAAATTTGGGACACCATGAAGAGATCAAGCCTCCACATCATAGTTATAGAAGAAGGAGAAGAATCCCAGGACAATGGTATGGACCAGATCTTCAACAGAGTTATAGAAGAATATTTCCCCAAAGAGAAAAATAAGACACACTTATACAAATACAAGAAGCATATACAATACCAAATAACAAGATCAGAAAAGAAACTCCCATGCCATATCATAATCAAAACTCTAGATGCTCAAAACAAAGACAGAATATTAAAAGGCACAAGAGAAAAACAACAAGTTACATATAAAGGAAGACCCATCAGAATTACAGCTGACTTTTCAACAGAAATCATGAAAGCCAGAAGAGCTTGGACCAAAGTAATTCCAGTATTAAATGACTACAGATGCCAACCTAGATTACTCTACCCAGCAAAAATGTCAATTATAATTGAAGGAGAAAGGAAAATATTCCATGACATAAACAAGATGAAAGAATACATGTCTAGAAATACAACCCTCAAGAAAATACTCTAACCAGTTCAGAGGACAGAGGAAAGGAGCAACTATGTCCAAGTGGCAAGAGAGAGTAATTAATGAATTTATAGACACAGAAATACAAGCAGACAAAAAAACGCAAATAGAAAATAAACTGAAGGGAATCAATATACATCTCTAAATATTAACCCTAAATATTAATGGTCTAAACTCCCCAATCAAGAGACAAAGCCTGGGAGTATGGATTAAGAAACTGAATCCAACAAGTCACTTTCAAGGACAGACAGCATCTTAAGGTTAAAGGATGGATAAACATGTTTCAAAGCAACTGGCCCCAAGAAGCAAGCAAGAGTTGCTATTTTAATATCAGACAAAATAGATTTCAAAGTAAAACTAATCAGAAGAGATGGAGAGGGACACTACATCCTTATCAAAGGATCAACCAACCATAAATATCTCACAATCATAAATATACATGCACCAAACACTGGAACAACAAAATTCATAAACACAATCATGAAGGACTTCAAAACACAGGTCAACCCCAGCACACTAATAGTGGGAGACTTCAATATTCCACTGAGCCCATAGGACAGGTTAACTGGACAAAGAATAAACAGGGAAGCAACTTAATTGAACAATACAATACAGCAAATGGACCTAACAGACATCTACTGAATAGACCACCCAAACACCAAAGAATATACTTTCTACTCAGCACCCCATGATGTGGAGGCTTGATCTCTTCATCTCTTCATGGTGTCCCAAATTTCCTGATTATTCCACTCCTGTTTGTTTTTTTTTTTTCTCTTCACTTCTTTTTTATTATTTATTTATTTATTGTATTTTTATTAAACTTTTTCCATAAATCATACATCATTTCTCAATCAAATTTAGAGTCACTTCCCTTTCCATGTCCTCTACCCCACCTGAGTCCCTGCACTCTGCAGGGATGTCTTGCATCTTTTATGTCTTTCCAGAGATTTTTTGTCCAGTTCTTTTGTTGCTGTTGTTCTCTCTAACTTTTATTGCATATATATATATATATATATTATTATATATATAATATATACTATATATAGAAGAGAGAGAGAGAGAGAGAGAGAGAGAGAGAGATAACATACATACATACCCATATCACCTGAATTGGAGGAAGGGGGTCCCAATCTTCCTGTTCAGGGAGGCTCTTGGAGAGCCTCTAATGGGGACTCAGCCATTGCCAGGCTTATAAGAGGAAAGTCTGCTCATGCCTTTCAGAAAAGGAACCCTGGTCTAGCCAGACCTGAATTTGGATCCCTTAATGAGCGCTAGAATGGATCTGACCATTATATTTCAGACTTGTAATTGATGGTAATGTATGGAGGGTATTGAGATCATATTAGAGTAATATAAATTGAAGGGAAAATGTGAACTCTAACATTTTTGGATTATCAACAGTTTTATTTCCAAAGGTCATAATTTTGGAATACATGTGATATAAATTTATATAATTTCTAATATATACTATATATATATATATATATATATATATATACACTTTGGAGCAATACAAATGGGAGGGAAAAACAAAGACAAAAAGACTGGATTAAAGAACCTGACTGAAACAGTTAACTTCTGCCCAAGCGATAAACCTCGTGAGGAGAAAAACTTTAAAAAGACTGCAAAAAAGATATAAGGCATGTATGGCAGAATGCATGAACTGGTGTGGGGTGGGAGGCATAGAAAAGGGATTGTGTCTAAATTGGACTGAGAACTGATCTATGAAACACACAAAATATTAATAAAATATTTTATTAAAAAAGAGAAAATGTTAACTGATTTTTTTGTACTAAATAATTTCAATTTTATATCCTCAATTCTGACCTATGTATTTTTTGTTTTCTTTTCACAGATACTGTATAAAATGCCTTCTGGGAAACCCAGCCTGATATCACATGGGCTTTCCCAATGAACTATTTCTATATTATAGTTTCATTTAATTACCACTTATTTATTTCATTCCTTGTCCACTCACATTCATTGTGTAATTTTCAACATTGTTAAAAGTACAATGTCACTATTTTCTGTAATTTTATTTATTTTTTAGTTCATGAACAAATACTATAAAATATTATTTCATATATGCATCCATAACGTCCCTCTTGCTGGCTTCTGTTCTACCTAGAATTACTAGCTGTACATTAGGCTGAAATAATTTCCAAACTGAACTCAAATTTTTCCTTTTGTTCTTACCAGTCTATTAAACATGCAATGACAAACTGACATATTAGATACACACTAGGCCAAGCAAATACCTTGCTTAGCGACTGTCAGTTGCTTTCTATTACATGATGAATGTAATTCAAGACCATGTATTTTGGCAGAGTATATATACAATAGCATGTAATTCCTTTCTTTCTTTCACGTATTAGAACTTATAATTTTCTACCAGTAACCATCTAACCATTTCTGATAAAGTTATATGTATTTTAATACTTTTATGAGGTAATGTTTCCATAAATAAAAGGGTTTAATAAGATGAGGTGAAATCATGACACTTTAATTTTTTTCAAAATATCAACTACATCCATCAACACAAAACAAGTTTTTACATGTAACTTCAAAACCCCTCACAACTGTCTTCTTCCTCTCCCCTCAGACAACATTTGATCTGCGTTGTGATAGTACCGACTGATTTTAATTTCCTTGGCATTTAAAGAAATGGAATATGCAGTGCTTATTTTAATACAATCTTTAACCAGTTTTATTTTGAGTCTTGTTTGTGTTGTTGCCTCCATTCGGTTTTCATTTGTTCCATTGTTGAGAATATTACATAATTTGTCTGTATCAAATAATGTTTATTAGTTCAACTTTTGATGGACGTTTAGGGTATTTTTCCTAGATTTTCCCTATTAAAACAGAAAATGTCATTGTATGGACATTTACTCTTAATTTGAAGGGGTTTAGGATATTTTTCCTAGATTTTCCCTATTAAAACAGAAAATGTCATTGTATGGACATTTACTCTTAATTTGAAGGGGTATTTACCTATAGGAGCAGAAAGCCTAGATTATATCATGGACATTCAAGTTTTAGAGAAAGGGACAAAGCTTTGTCTGAAGTATTCACTTCATTTCACATTCCCATCAGCAGTATGTAATAATCTCTTTTTTCTTCATTTGTTGACCTTGGATCCAAACCCTTTATATGAGTATATTGCCTGATATAACAAAAGGAGCCAGGTAAATGGAAAGGAACTATTGTGATATAAGTTAAGAAGGAGGCTGAGAGAGGGAGATAGAAGACAGGTGTTATCAAAGGGAGAAATATGGAAATTTGGTATACTTTAACTGGGGAGAAAATAGATCTATACCGTGTAAAAGTGAGGAGGGTGTTGTGAAAAAGAAAAAGGGAGTGTATTAGTTCAAAATCCTATTAAAAATAGTTTATGCATATAGCCAAAGTCTATATAACAAAACACGCTAAAACGCACAGGGTCAGGAATTGGAAATCTCACTCTATTGGTCAGGATAGTCCAAGAGACTCCCAAATTATACAGCCTGTATTAGCCAGAGGTCTCTAAAGGAATATAATCAATAGAACGAATACATAGCTATATATAGATTTATTGATTCACTCACGTGACAGAGTTCAAGAAGTCGAACAACAGCTGCACTGCACTGGAGAGGCTGAGAATCTAGAGAATTGCTCAGTCTGCAAGGCTGGATGTCTCAGTAGTCCCAATCTGGTGCTGAAGGATTGATGGATTCCAGGAGATCTGCCTGTCTCAGTACACGCTGGGATCCAAAGGTTGGTCACAGCAGCAAGACAAACTCGCCGGTGAGATAGAGGCAAGCCTCAGGAAAAAAGGGACCAGCTCTCTCTCTGTCTTTTATACTGCCTGCGTCAGAAGGTAACACATTTAGGGTGGGCCATCCAGATTGAGGTAGTCCAATCTGAAGATCTTTTTCTCTTATTTGTTCATCCCTAGTCCAGTCAAGTTGACACCCAAGATTAACCATTACACAACCTATTGCCATGCCCTGGATTGTCATACAGAACTTGAAGGTAAGACTCCACAGATGAAGAGAGAATATACCTTGAATATAGGACATAGAACACTCAAGCTGGAACTTATATGGAAGCCTCGTCCTCAAAGACCAGCTCCCAAAATATCTGAACTATGTAAGGTTCCAAGAGAGAAAACAAATCAGTGATTCTATACATCTATAGTCTATGAGCCAGAATGAGCTACTCAGCAAATAATCACTACTGGTGCAATAGTGGAGCTTTTATCTTAGGGGTAATCAACACATATCTAATTGGACTTAAGGCCAGCACAATGGGAAGGAACTCATATATGGTACTGAAAACCTAGCCAAATTCACATGGCCAGAACAGNTAGCCATTGCCTCATTTGTGTCTTCCTGGACAATTTCCAGCTGTCTACAGGTCCCGTCTATGAATGGTACAAGCTTTGGGTGCCAGTCTTCATGCCCACTGCCGCTCTCTATTTGCTATAGAAGTACAAAACCATTAGCATAGGCTCCTTTCCTGCTCTGAATGAAAACTAAAATAGAAAGAGTCTTTACAATGACATAAACTTAATCATCGCAATGTTGAAGGTGGAATTTAACTTATTTCATCATATAGAAAATGGTTGCTGTGCAAAAAATAAAAAATTATTTCGTGTGATGGGAAGACCGTTGATTTTGATTATTTTAATATTTTATTTCTTATTTTATTTATTTTATTTTATGAGTTATTGTCTTATGGATGTAAGTGTACCCTGTCATGCAGTGCCCACAGAGGTCTGAAAGAGGGCATTGTATCATGGAAATGGGTTAAGGATGGTTGTATCCAGTATGTGTGTTGCGGCAAACCAATCTGGTCCTGGTTAGAGCTCTTAACTGTGAGACTGCTCCAGCTACGGATTTATATCGTAATGATCTTTTTCTATTCATTTACTCTGACGCTTGAAAGCTCTTTACGATATTTATCTCTCACTTTACTCTCTTCTCTGGGCCTGCCCCCCTCCAACACCACTATAGCTTATTCCTGTCCCATTATCCCCTCGCTCTCATTTCACCGCCTGAACATCTTCTCCCTTCATGAGTTACCCTCTCATGGAACTTTTTGGTTTTTTGGTCTTTTGAGACAAGGTTCCATGTCACTCCAGCTGTCCTGGAACTCATCTCTAGACCAGTGGATGCCCTTGAACTCACAGAGAATAGATTCAACGGCTTCTGCCTCCAAGTGCTAGGGCTTAAAGGCGTGCGCCATGTCAGTACTCACGACTCCTTATTAGTTTCCTGATATCTAAGGATTTTCCAACTAAAACATACCTATGCATTCAAAGATAGCATCAACTTATAAGAAAGAGCATCTGACTTTGTCATCCTGGGTCTGGGTTATCTCATTAAGTGATTATGTGTTTAGCTCTAACCTTATCTTGTGGAAATTTCATTTCATTTTTCTTAACATCTGAGTGTTATTCCATCGTGTAAACTTTTTCACTATGAATAGTGAAACATTCTTTCACTATTCATTCATTGGTTAATGGAAATCTAGATTGTTTCCATTCGGCCATGGTGACTAGCGTGTGATGAACATTGGCTCAGTTGTCCCGGTGTTGTAGGATATACAGAGAATCTTTGAGTTTTAGGCACAAGAGTAGTGGGCGGCATCATGGGAATATATTTTGTATGACTTAGGTGCTGTGCTACTTGAATACCAACGAATTTGCTTAGCTAGACTCATTCCGCAGACACTGCATATTGATTTAATTGAACAATAAGGGAAAAATTAAGTTGGTATTGATTTCAAAGCTTAATCTCTACAGGCTAGATTCCATAACATTGGAAGGTCCTATGTAGGCTACTGGTAGAGAAAGATAATTACAAGTCTTACCACACTGTGAATTCAGTGAGCTATGCTTAAACTGATTAGCTGAAAATATGTGCTACTGTACAGTAATGGCACAACTTTTATGGGAAGTAAACTCCCTAACCCACTTCCTACGTCAATATGAAGTTCCACTTATTATGATGGAGTTGATAATGGCACTTTTCAAGGGCCACTGAACCTGCTAATATGCAGTCATGGGCCATAGGGGAGAAACTATTACTATTACTGTATTAAATAGACATAATTCAGGGGCTCCTAAGATTATTGTTCTACCCATCGATTCCTGGAATCTCTCTCAACTCTCACCAACCAGGAAAATGCCCTTTTTGTAAACTGATGGATATTAACACAAAGATCCACAACTGGCCAACCTACAGAGAATGAGAGTCTACAGAGTGCTCACTCCTAAATGGGACACCTACATCACTCTCATCTTCTAATGTGCAAAGATTTTGGAAGAATAGGGGGTAGAAAGATTGTCAGAGCTATAAGTGGTAGATATGCACAAGGGAACTGTGTTGTCTGTGCACCAGAGGACTGACACAAACACAATCCATTGTGGGTAGTCCCCCTCTTTCTGTGGTCCCCTCTCCCAGGAAGATGAGATGGGCAGTGTTCTAGTTTGTTGTCCATTGCGTGACAAAACACTCTAATGACACCAACTTGGGGAGAAAGGGTTTATTCAGCTTACAATTCTGGGTCACAGTCATACTTATGGAGCCCAACAGGCAGGAAACTCCGGGCAGGAAACCTGGAGGGAGGCGCTGAGCACGGGCCATGGAGGGAATTTGCTGTTTACTGGCATGCTTCCCCTGGCTTCATGCCCCAGGCCTGCCTCTTCATACGGTAGAAGGGGGGGTCCTTAGCCTGCCTTCTTCTACGTTACCAGCCCACAATGCGTGGCACCCTGGGCAGGTTGACACAGGGTGGGGCCACCACTCATTGTGGGTGGGTCCTTCCCACATTGCTCAAGAGTCAAGACACTTTACTCAAGAGTTGTCGACAGGGCCTAATCCCCTGGAGTCAATTCCCAATTGAGGCTCCCTCACACCCAGGTGGTCAAGTTGACCACTAAAGCTATCCAGCACCAATTGACGCTTGTCAACTTGACACACAACACACATTACTATTAAACCACCAGCTTTTCAGTTCTTATCCCCAAAAGTCTGAGGTAACTCATCCACAACCTAAGACATGTAACAACCTTAACAGCCCCCACGTCCTAAAAATGTCCCACACCCTTAAAAGTTTCATGTCTATTAAAAGTCGTTAACTGTTGGCTGCTGTAAAATCCAAAAGAAGTATGTCTTATTTCAAAGGGACGGAAGGAATCAGGAATCTCCAAAGAAAAATACCTAAGTTCCAGCAAGTACCAAGGTTTGACACCTGGGGAATCACTCCTGATCTTCGGGCTCCAAAGGGTTTTGGCAGCTCCCTCTCTGACTTTTGCTGTCCGTGGCCACACAGCTCATCTAGAGGCTAGGCCGACTCATTTTTCACACTGTGTGCTCTGGTGATGTCCTGTGGTCGCATTCCAAAAAGCTGGGGTCGCCACGAAACTGAGGCAGCACCTTCACCCATTGCGTCTCCTGAATCTGGTGCAAAGCCTCAGCGTCTCTCCATGACACCTGCAATCCTGGGTTCTCCACTACAACCAAGGTGCACTCTTCCACAAATGGTCTTTTCTGACCTCTCCCTGCAAAGCCTCAGCTGTCTCTGGGGACCCCCTCAAATTTCAATCACCCATAACCATCTAGGAGACTCTACACCAATCAACAAGCCTGCTACTGGCTTGCTAACCTGGAGGCACGCCCTTTGCGGACCACAGCCTTCGCTGTGCTGTACCCTGAAAGAATTCTTCCCAGAAGATTTCCTCACAGTGAGGCTTGTCTCTTGTTATAGCTGATTTTCAGCCCCATCTAACCAACATCAATTGTCCCAGAAACCCAGATTTACATTAGGTTCTGGTCTCTTGTTATGGCTGATTCTTCAGCCCCAGTGACCAGAACCCACAAAATACACAGTCCTGATGATCTCTGTTCACCTTTGATGAAACTAGACAACTTCACAAGCCAGGCTTCCGTCTTTTACAACTCTTTCAGCAAAAACTGCTCCAAGCTCCACAGCAACAATCTTTAGGCATTCAATGATCTCCCTAGCCCAAAGTTCCAAACTGCTCCACAATCCTCCCCCAAAACCCCAAGGTCAGGTCTGTCACAAACAATAGCCCCACTCTTCTGGTACCAATTTTCTGTTCTAGTTGTGTTCCATTGCTGTGGACAAAACAATCTGGACTGACACTCAACTTGGGGCGAAAGGGTTTATTCGGGTTATATCTCCTGGGTCACAGTTCATCACTTAGGGAGCCCAAGGCAGGAACTCAGGCGCAGGGGAACCTGGAGGCAGGAGCTGAAGCACAAGACCTGGAGACTGTGCGTTTCACTGGCTTGTCTCCCTGCGTCAGCCCAGCCTGCCTCTTTATTGTATGTTTATTTTTCATTTTATAAAAGGGACATTACTATATGGCTTGACTTTTTTTTTAAGTTTTATTTATTTCGTATGTTATGAATATGTCTGCATGCAGTCTGTGCCCCCGTGTTGTGCAATTGTCCGGCGGAGGTAAAATAGGTGTCGGATTCCCTCTGAAAACTGAGTTCTCCTGGAATTGGAGTTCAGAGTTCTGAGCTCCTATGTGGTGCTGGGGATCGAACCTGGGTTCTGTAAGCAGTCTGCCGGCGCTCTTAAAACCGCTAGGCCATCTCTCAGCCCGGGCCCCAGCCTGCCCTTCTATACAAAAAATACACAACAACCTGCCCAGGGTTGGCACCACTCATTGCTGGGTGGGCCCTCCCACACTGCTCGACCCTCCAGACAATACTCCACCGATGTGGTCACAGGCCAATCACTGGAAACCATTTCCCCATTGAGGCTCCCTCACCCAGGTGTGTCAAATTGACACCTACAGCTATCCAGCACAGGCATGCTTATGGAGTGATTGAATCTAGGACTCTGCCCCCTGTCTTTGCCCAGTAAGTTGGTTTATTTCCCCATGAACTCAGGCTTATTTAGACAAAAGCGAGCATGAGAATCTTTGAAAAAAATAGGGCATGAGACCTTTTTACAGAGAAGTCAGAAGAATTTTACACAGAACACATTGTGCCATGATTAATCGCTGCTGTTTTATACAGAGGTTTTCTTTTTTTTAGAACAAGGAACTTCGTGCCAGTAAATTTGTTAAAGGTATTCCTCGTTATTAAAAAAAAAAACAGGTATTTCCGGGGGAGGAGAGATAGCCTGTAGGTTTACGAGCCCGACCGCTCTGCCGAGGGAACCGGGGTTCGATTCCCCGTCGACACCCACATGGTTGGCTAGATAGCGCTGTAACTCCAATTCACGGAAGCACTCAGTTCCAGGGGATCCGAGACCCTCTCTTCTGACCTTCTGTGGCATTGCTACGGCCACAGGTGCACAAACCTACATGCCGACAATTTACATTCATTACAAACTACCAAAAAAATTTTTTTAAGTATTTCCTATTACAAGGTGTGAATGTAAATCAGTTAGTATGTTTTAAACTATACATTGATATTTTGGTTGTTTCCAGTCTGAGGATATTAGAAAAGATGCCTAAATATTGTGTCTAGATTATTGTCCTCCTTTCTCTGAAATAAATGTTGGTGACTTACTCAAAGTTGCAAGAATTTATTTGTTGGTGCTGTACTTTGAAAAATATTATGTATTGACCACTTTTTTCTATCTATTGTATTTCAAAGTCATTGTTCTGGACAAAAATGGAAAAGAACTGAGGAGACGGAGACATACCCAACTCAGAATAATCTCGATGACTGATTATTAGTCAATGAGCAGTGGAAGCTGACCCATGGGAATAGGCACAGCAGTCACACCAACATACCAACTCCAGCAGCAGGAAACCTTAAATATGTTCATTTGAGGAGATGAGGGTCGGTGTTTGTAAAAGAACTAGTGCTTCATATGGATGAGGCAGTTAGACATGTTTGAAGAGCAGACAGACGAGTGGCTTAGCTGGGTGGTTCTGCTTTAGGGCCATAGGTTTGAAACAGGAGTCTATGTATTGCTCTGATAAATCCTGTGAGCAAGAGTGATGGTTTATGACTGGTCAGGGATTTTGTGTGCAAGCTCTTTTTAATCATAATTACCACAATGATCTAATTTTTTAATATCCTTTATAGTATATGACTATTCCATTATGTTTTGATAGGCCTATTGGTTTAGGTTTAAACCTATACAATCGGTTTAAAGTTTGAAATTCCCTATAGGAGAATGTTATGAAATTATAACTTGTAGGGTTTGGTTGAATTTATTTATCTTATAAAATTATTTATTTCTTCTACTCCTTGCCTGAATTCATTTTAATAAGTTTCAAAATCTTTTTATTTACCTAAAAGCATTTTATAGAATAAGAAATGTAGTTTGCAATAGTTTTCTCTGCTTAGACCCGATTTATCCTATCCCAGATATTCAGGGACTATTTTGATAAGGTGTAAAACATCCTTTTTTTCTTTTTTTGGGTACTTGATTTTGTTGCTATTGTAAGAAACTTTTAATCTCAAGGAATTTCTTATAATAATTTTAGGTCAAGACCTGAGCATTTTCAAATTATTTTGTACAATATACATGTAACTATTAGCTTCAATTTTGTATGGCGCTAATTATAAATCTTAAAACTGTTAAGATCTTATACTACGTGGCTTGTGCTAACAACGTCCCATTCGCCAGTTAGGGATCCAACACCCTCTTCTGAGCCTGTGGGCATTGGAGACATTATGATGCCACATAGTAGTACATCCAGGCAGATTGTACTTAGTAGACATTCTTCTACTTGTTTTCCTTCCAATAACTAATTTTAGCTATTTAGCCATTTATACCATATTGCATACAATTTATTACAATTACACAAATTCTTGCTGGAGGGGGAATGTCGTGTCTGTTAATTTACCGTATGATTGTAAATCCTCATTATGTTGAATACACAAACCATGAAAACATTTCTTTCCATGAATTTTCTTTCTTTACCAATTTAGCTCTGAACTGATACAGGGAAAACTGGGTCCCCTTTCAGGATTCTCAGTCTCATTCATAATTTAAGAATGGTCTCAAATGTGAGCTTTAGCACAATTGTATTAGAACTGAGAAAAGTCCTCAGAGCAGGGGAGTTGCAATCTCAGGAGCTGCCTTTGCGAGGGAACTAATGAGAGATGGGGAATAAAAAGCCTCAAAGGTATGCCCATTTGAAGCCTGGTATGGAGGTTAGACAGGGTTGCAGCTGCATGGAGGAGAGGGGAGCAGAGCTTTAGAAAAGAGCAAAGAATGCAGTGTAAGCCCAAAGGCTCCGATAAAACATTGTTAGAAAAGAGATATAAAGAAGAAATCAAAAGTTGTACTTTTCTGAAGAGTAGAAAAGTTGTCAGACATACAGAAAGTTATGTGTGCCTGGTTGGATCCAGGAACACTAGTCTAAGAGACAGGGATTCCATACTGGTGGAAAAGTTTCATCCATCTCGAAGAAACAGGCCTTTCCAGCAATCTTCTTACCATGGGACCCAGGGGGACCTCGTCTTTCCAGGGGAGTTTTATTGTTCCTGGAAAAATCAGGATCGTTAGGTTCTTTTATCCAGGATGAGAGTTCTATTCCTCTTGACATGTTCCGTTAATAGCTTTTGTCTTTACTTTAACAAACACTAGGTGCCCTTTGGTAGGTGTGTGCTGTTCTGACACCTAGAGCGCGCAAACCAGTCCCATCAACTATCATGTAGTTGTGTCCCTTTTTGAACACTTTTTATCTATGACGCCTTGGATCGAATAAATGTCTAAACAATAACCACCATTGTCATAAGTCGTTGCCAGATGACAGTATTACTGGGAGAAGTTGCTGTGCCACATTCTACTAGCCAAGATGGACTTCCTCAAAACAGGCACAGAGCAAACACAACCAAATAATACATAGAAGCCTCTGGTACACTGATTCAAAATGAACGTTTCTGCTTTTTGTTGATTTTCTCAGACATTTTGGCACACTGATGGAAAGATGAATAATACAGAAAATTTTTCAAGTTGGAGTTGTGGTCAGAAGGTCAGAAGAGCCTTTTGGTGAACTACTAGTGGGAAACAGAAAGAATTTTAAAGTTGGAAAAAAGCAGGCTAGAAAAAGCAGAATGTAAGGTCTGCTTCTGTTGTGAGCTTTGAGGACCAGAATCCTGATAGAAATGCAGAGGGAAAAGCTATTTTCAGGTTTCTTACAGAAATGGGAATCTGGATATCATTCATTCTATATTCTGGGAAAATGCTTGAAAGAACTCATACATATTTTGAGCATTTTGAACAAGCCCTGAGACTTTGTGAGAATCTAGTCTAAAGGTGATAGGCTAATTAGTCTGCTACAGGAAATTTCAGCGCAACACTAGGCTGTGGCATGGACATGTCTGGCTCTTTTAGCCAGATTTAGAATGAGTATTGGGAGAAAGAGTTCAGAAGATTTGATGAAATTGTAATTTGCCTAGAAAGGGGATGCTTTAAAACTTGTGATGCATGATATTGGTTGCTGAAGAGATTAGTGCTACCAAACAAATAAGCCTTGAGAGTATCTCAAAAACTGTGCAGGGTCTAGCTAGGTCCAACGGCTTTGTGTTGAGAAAAGTTTATACATAGGACTGTGAGTGTTCAAGGTTGAGAGCACCTGGCTGATTCTTACAGACAACTGGGTTGATTCCCATAACACCATGATCCGCAAGCAACCATATTCAGTTCCAAGGAAATCCTCAATCAACTCTCTTCTGAACTGGGACAAAACTGTTTCACTTTACAAGATGTCGTCACTACCCACTCATTACAATATAAAAAACAAATACATGCATATACAAACATATATATCATGCATATAGTCAAGCTATTATTCTATTAGCTTATCTCTCGATATTATCTATCTTCTAATCTATATCGAAGATAGATCGATCGATAGATAGATAGATAGATCGACTGAACTGGTGTATATCTCCAATACACTCAAAGATCTAAATGGACCTGAATATTTTCCATGCTGCTGGCAAAACTCGGTGCTATCCATGTGATGCTGATTTGGCCAGCTTCCACAATGCAAGTGTTTTTGGACATTATAGTCGTGTCCAAAACCCCCACAAACACCAAAAAAAAAACTCTAAAGCACATCATAGAAGTCCAGTAGGATTCATAGGGTCACAACTCCTAGGCAGAGCCCCCAAAAGGGCAAAGCTGTAATGGAAACCACAGAAATTAGAGGTAACAGGAATGTGGTACACTGAAAGTGCAGAGGAGAGTCAGCTCAGGAAGGAGGAAACCCATACTGGCTGAGGTTGGCAAGGCCATGTGTTTGGAGCGGGCCGCATCCTTTTAGCTTACATTGCACCACAATGTGTTCCATATGAGTTGTAGGACTTACTGATTTCTATCCTGGACTTTAGATTTTCTTTGAGTGGTGCCATCTTTCTAGCCCTTTATTTCACACTTTCTGACTAAACACTATCTACCCTTTCCTATTTCATCTTAGAAGAATAGAACCTGTGTTTTGATTGTATAGGAACTCATGGCTAAGATGCTATCTGGTGTCTCAGAAGTGATAGCCTGTGGTGATTTGGGAGAATTGAGTACACACATTTTATATTATTTAACAGAAGCCTTGATAACTGCAGGAGGGATATCATGGTTTTGATGTGAAATATTCACCAAAGGCCATAGCCTAAAAACTTCTCTGTCAAATTATTGCTTTATTGGAAATGATGAACATTTAGAAGCCAGGAGAAGAGTGATGTGAAGAAGGGGTGCCTTTGGAGGGTGTGTCTCACCTTTCTTTCTCATTCTTTTGGCTCTTAGCTTCTTAACCCACCTTACTCCACCACATGTTCCAAATCATAACTCCCCACCCATCACAGGCTTAAAAGCAATATGCCCATATCACTATAGCTTGAAGGCCCTGGAACCAAGAAAAATCCCAACCTCCCCCTTATGTGATTATCAGTGACAAATTAAGGAAAGAAACTCCTTTTTATTCTTGTTTTTGAAAATGTTAGAGTGGTCATGGTTCTATTATGACGCAATTTTTCTACCTGTTATATTAATTCACAATTTTAATTATCTCTTTTCTTTTCTAGTGGTTCTTTATTTATAATGTAGGCCGAAGAAATTGCTGCAAGGTAGAGGGGAGACACATTATACAACTGTTATTTATACAAGTTTAAAACAAAAAAATCTGCACAGGGAGCAGTCAACTCTCAGTACAAACTAGTAACTAAACCACAATAATTTACCTTCAGAAAGAGTTTATTTTCATCTGTGACACTGGTTTTATAATACACAGAAACACAAACAGATCTAGCCAAGGTGTTTGCCACATTCTTCCTACATTGAATATGGCAATATTTTATATTAATTATTTTATTCTTTACTATGTTAAACAAATGAATTATATTTATTGATTTTCCAATACAGAATGGACCTTGTACCTCGTATATCAATTAATCCCATTTAGTCATGTATATAAACTTAACGTTATTTGAATATTGTTTGCTACTTTAAGAACACGGCATCTAATGAATAAAGTGAATGTCTTTGGTTTTCATTTTTGTAAATTTTGGTCTAATTATAGTATAAGAAAAAGTTTTGTCTAATTATGGGTATAAGAAAAATATTTAATTTCATGAAAAATGAATTTTTGAAAATATATTGCGTTCACTTAATGTCTGAAAGGTACATTACTTATTCTTTCTTATAATCAGAAATTCTATGTCTTCTTTATTAGTTATTTGTTTTAGTATTTTATTATTTTATTGATGATTTGTTTTTGTTTCATACATTAATCTTTCAGGCCACTTTAGCCCACATCCTCTCCGGTCTCCCACCCACCCGAGTTCATGACTTCTGCCATTCAGTCTGCATCTTCTCTCCGTCTTCCAAATTTCACTGCGAAGGCTGCTGTTTTGGGCAGAATTTAATGTATCAGTCAGTCTTTTGACCCAGTCTTATGTTGTTGTGTCCTTCCCCTTTGTATGCTCCAAACTTCTATGCCTTATATACCATCACAATATATAAGAATTATGACCTGATGAATTAAGCTGTATGTGAATATCCAAAAATACGTTTAGGAGTTCATATTTTTCCCCTTAATTTATATTAGTCTAAGAATGAACTTACCTCCATTCCTATAATTAATGCAGAGTCTGAAAATAAGTGGTAGGTTAATTCTAGAGCATGTTAAGTGATTCATATTATAAAAACACACATGCTTTCAGATAAAAACATATAACCAAAATGTGTTCCGTTGCTTTCAACAAGACTTGGGTTAGCATTCCCCAAATGTCGGTAGTCATTTTGGAACTCACATTTTCCTCGAATTTATATATATATATATATATATCTTTATATATCATATATATCTATTTTGTTTTAAGGGGTTCTACACTTTATAATGACAAGTTATTTGCCCGCTTAACATTGATGTTATCCGTATGCCATTTACAATTAGATAATTGGTGCAATTGCATTTGCAACATGTATCTATGTCAAAATTTTGAACAATCCAAGTTTCCAATAGTCAGTCGGAGAAGAAGCTGATGTACAGTGCAGTTAATCCAATCAGGAGTCCAGTACTAGATTTCTGTAGTCTCATGATCACCCCTATCTCTCGGCAGACCTTACCATCTATCGTATTGCCTCCGCTTCGCAGTTTGGTTCCTGGGCTTTCTTTGGTTGATACCACTGGAAAGTTGTTCCCTATCCTTATTATAAATTTTCAATTTTTCTGATCTTAAAACTAAGAATGGGAGGAGGAGAATTTATGTTCCCTACAGGTAAAAATCACAATTAAATGCTGACAAACATAAACTTATGGCTTTGCAGGATGAACTGGGAAATGTCAGCAGAGAGGTTGACCAATTTGAACATTAAGGAATGAGGAACCTCAGACTGACTGAGTCACAGACACTGAGCATATCTCTGAATTCTATTGGGGTGAAGTGCCTGTTTATATAATGTGCCCTAATGAAGTTTACCTCCAGATGCTGAGAAACCTTCTACCTCTTCCCCTTTATAGGAATAAAGCAAAACATGATGGTAATTAAACCACTCCCTAACTGTAAGCTAGAGCCAATTGTTACAGTAGCAATTTCCTATAAAACAGGCATTAACGTATTAATGATTGATTAGGTGCATAGGAACTGTGAAAGGATATTTCTATCTAGAGCCAATTCAATAATTAAAGTGTTCATAATTTGGTTTATTAAGGCAAAAATTTACTGCAGGAGGAAAGCTCTGGACATCAAGTCAATGACTTATTCTGCCTAGGAGATGTGGCTAGGGGATTCAAACCACCCCCAAATTATAAAGGCCTTCTGCATAAGTGGGATATATGGCAGGAGAAAGGCAGTAAGTCCCTTTTGTGGAAGACCTGGTGTGAGAATGGAAAAATGTTATGAGACATCAATTGCTAGTGTACAACTGGCGTCTGAAATGCTAGAGAGCGTTACCCAAGGCCACTAACGTCCAATACAGCAAAATATTGTTCTCCATGAGTCAGGCAAGACTCCTCAGTCCAATATCGTACCAACCTCAACGCCTGGAGATACTGTGCAACAGTGGCAGGCAAGTGTCTATATATAACCCAAATATGGCTATTTGGCTCTCTCCTTGGAGGATAACTCACAGCGGATTCCACAAGCTATGTCCTCTAGTGGTTAGGAGATGTTATAAGCCACAAAATGAACTTGTCACCCTGTTATAGAGAAGCCACAGTTTGCGGAATAGCATACCATCCCAGCACTGTGCTATGCATCCACAGCTTAGCTTGACATATTAATTGGTACTGCTTAAAATTGCCTGTACATCCAATAGCTTGTGCTTGTTAGTATGACTAAAAAGGGTATCACTGGGAAAGCTGTCAATCCATGAAGGGAAACAACCTGAACAGACTGGAGTCCAAAATGACAACTCCAAAGAAATTAGACTGTTTTCTTCTCACCCACTTGTGCCCCTTTCCCAAAGCCCAGGGAACAAACTGCAGAAGAGGAGGCATGGTACATTATATATCAGGTACAATTCTTTCTTAAAAACATTTTCTTTATTATTTTGCTTTATGTCTCTAAATTAGTTGCCTGCTTGTATGTAACCACAACCATGTCATGTAATGCCTATGGAGGTAGGAAAGTCAGATCATCAGATTCCCCTGGAACTGTAGTAATGGCTATTAGCCTCCACATAGGTGCTGGAAGCTAAACCAGGGTCCTCTGGAAAAGCAGGCAGTACTCTTAAACTCTGAGCCATCTCTTCCACTCCCAAGTAGAATTCCTTATGAAACAATGTAGCTCTATACACTTTTTTCCCTTAAACATATTTCTTTTGGGTGGTTTAAAACCATTAATTGAAGAACGTTAATAGTTATGATTCAAATTATTTCTTTTCTAGTTTATATATCCATGTGCTGGGTAGTTTTCAAGCAATTGGTCGCAATGTTCAGGATGAGAGCAGGCCATGTCACTGGGAACTCCAGTCTTCAGGGACATTGTGGCAGCAACCAGGTTGCTTGCACAGGGGCCAAAGTACCCCCAACCCCCAGGGGCCAAACTAAAGGAACACGCTTACATCTCAAGGAAGAAACACCTGGAATTCACATCGGATTACAAACTAAATAAATCAAACCCCCATGCCAAAAGCACAAAGAAAAATCAACAACATGGGAAAGCTAACAAGAAATCTCCACCAAGCTCTATCAGTCTTAAAGATGACTCCAACAATGAGCTCTACAAGGAGGCAATCCAGGACACAGATCTTAGAAGAATAATCAAAGATATACTCAAAGAAATAAATGACCTAAAGGGAGAGAATGACTAACTCCAGAAGGATATGGAAATGCTGAAAAAAATCTCAGGCTGAAATGAGAAAGGAAACCAAAAAATTAAAAGGGAAGAATTGTCAACTCCGAAAGGAGATGGAAATACTAAAGGAATCTCAGGCTGAAATGAAAAGGGAAATTGAACTCTCATCCAGCCAATAGGAAAGGGAAAGAGAAAGCCTCAGTAACAAAATGGATGAAGCAGAAAATAGATTATCAACCCTAGAAGAAAACGTGGAAGAGATGGTAGATCTCCCAAGTCCTCCTGAAGCACAGGTAGGTAGGTAGGAGCTGGATGCTTCAGTAAGGCAGATTGTTGTTTGACTTAATCTAGTTAATCTACTTGTCTTTGGCTTAATTGGCTTTTGTGGCTGTGGGTGCAGAGTTATCCTCCCAGCTGGTATAAAAGGTGGGGTTGTGTGAGTATTGAGATCAGAGATCTCCCAAGACCTCCTGAAGTTCAGGTAGGTAGGTAGGAGCTGAGTGCTTCAGCAAGGTGGATTGTTGTTTGACTTTATCTAGTTAATCTAGTTGTTTTTGGCTTAATTGGCTTTTGTGGCTGTGGGGGCAGAGTTATCCTCCCAGCTAGCATAAAAGGTGGGGTTGTGTGAGTCTTGAGATCAGATATCTCCCAAGACCACCTGAAGTGCAGGTACCACCCCCCCCATCTCCCCACTCACCTGGCCCACACCCCCACCTCTCCACTCCTGGCCAACTGGGATTACAAAGGCATCTGAGGAGGCAAGCAAAGCAAGCCTTCAACACAGTGAAGAGGCATTTGGGACTCACATTGGAATACAAGCAAGGAGAAGCCCATATGCCAGGAACAGGAAGAAGAGACAATATGGGAAAGGTGCTGGAAATCCCACACCAAGCTCTACCAACCCTGTGGAAGATTTCTAAAGCGGGATCTGCCCCAGGGATGGCCCAGGACACAGATATAAAGTCCTAGAGGAATTGGATTGGAGGGATCATTCCTCAATGTTAACAAAGCCATATACAGGAAATACACAACAAATATCATCCTAAATGGGGGAAATGACAGAAACGTTCCCTTTAAATGCAGGAACTTGTCAAGGCTGGCCCACTCCTGTCACCACTCCGCTTCAATATAGTGGCTTGAAACACTTGCTAGACAATAAAGGCAAGAAAAGGAAATTAAAAGGAGTACTCTGATTGGAAAAGGGGAAGCCAAGCTATCCCTTTTGCTGATTATATGATTTTTTTACTTAAGAGATGCTAAAATCGACAAGAAAATTCCTTAAAACGATTAACAGCTCAGCAAAGGGCAGGATACAAATTAAGCTAAAAAAATCAACAGCCTTTCGGTACACAAAATAACAAGCAATGGAGAAGGAATTCAAGGAGACCTTCCCACTCACAATAAGCCCCCAAAACCGAGTAAATACCTAGGAAACAAACCGACCAAGACACTAGAGACTCTACAAACAAAATGTGAAAACAACCCTTAAAAATAATTGGAAGAAGACATCCAGAAGAGGAAAAATCCCCAATGCTCAGGGATGGGGGAAATTTAATATTGTAAAAATGTCCGTTCTACACAAACTCGTGTAATAGATTTAAAAAGCAATCCAATTAAAACCCCCAAGAATTTCTTCATACAGGCTTGGGAAAAAAAGTCATTAAATTCCATCATTTGGAAAACAAAAGACCCTGAATAAGCAAAAAAACCGGAGTGAAAAGACAAGACAGGGGAGCCAACGAGACCCAGACTTCAAATTATACTACAGGNCATCAGAACAACAATTGGGAACATATTTAAAAATTTTTTTTAATTAATTAATAAAATATTATACATTATAATGTATTAAGAAAAGTTGAGAATGACAAGCTCAAGAAGGAAGTGGAAACACTGAAATGGTTCTCATTGTTGAAAAAAGTAAGGAAACCAACCAGCAGAACAAAGAGCTACAAGAAGGGTTTGAGAAGCTCCAAAAAGGAAGTAAATACTAAAGAAATCAAGAGGAAATGAAAAAGGGATTCAAACACTCACCCAATGAAGCCCTGCTAACACTCATCACAAACCTCCACAAGTATAGAGTGAACACGAAGGTAAAGGTAAAATAGCTAGCTCCCCAGAAGTCAGGCAAGTGCAAGGAAGAAGCCCAGAACATAAGAAGTATTACATGACTACTGGAACGATTACACATGAACCAACTACAACTAACCCTCAACCAGAGAGAACACAACGCATTCACTAGCGAACAACACAAACAACTTACATACAAACAAATTACCACAAGAACACGACAGAACGAACCAGAACTTGATGGGGACAACTTATGAAAAGAGTCAACTCCAGGTGAAATTATCAATCAGAGTATGTAGGAGGGTGAGGATTAATCGCCAATAGAAGTGGATACTGAATGGCAAGTTCTTCTAACACAGGTGAATCAATAGTATGACATACAGTATTACACCACACAAAACTCAAAAAACATAGACAGACACAACACCAATCCACCCAATACTAGAGCAAAGTAATATAGGAAGACTCCAAAATCAACCAAAGATCTAGATATATGAATAAACTCTCCTACGGAACACAAATGAATTAAGTTAAATTATGTTTCTTGAGGGACACCCAAAAGAAAGAAGACTAAAATCATTACTACAGACCTCTCAAAGAGAAAAACATACCAGAACAGGTTACTGTGTAGAGCAAAAGAGGAAAACCTCAGCATCCAGATTCATACTATTAGGTAACTCATGTCTAAAATATGATATAGGAACAAATTGCTTAACGACTAACAAGTGGCGAGCGATTCATAGAGGTGTCGAATTCTCAGTGTTATAGAAAGCGCCGAAATAGATGCCAACCCATTAATATAAGTCCCAGCACAATTAAGATGGATACCATTCGTAATAAGCATTCTAGTGAAAGAAGTATTGAGAGAATAAACCATCCCCTGACATTTAAAATCGAAATGAAAGAAAGTATGATGTCTGGAAGAACCGCAAACAGCATTCCAAGAATAACATTCACTTTGAGAGACTAATTCGATTACAAGATAACGACAGGATAGATCGCAAGAGGGCAAGTCTTGCCCCAAGGCACGCCTAGAAAGGGAGAAATCAACAAGGTGAGTATAAAGGGCAGAGCTCCAAAAACACAATATAACACACTCATGATCTTTCCATCGTTAAAAAGTATGAAACAACTATTAATAAGACAAAGGAAGATATATTTTTTGTCCCCAACATAAGGACCTATTCAGTAAATACTAAACCTCAGGTTAACTACTAATTAAGTGGTGACATAAAATTTTCCCCAATCAAAAGACAAGTCTAAAGAGTACTGGTCTCGGAGAAATGTCGCCATTATGATGAACAGAATAACCGCGTATAATGGCATGTACATGCTAATGGAAAAAACAATCTTACTCGCAAACTAATGCAGTAACTATATGTCCTTTAAAAAGCAATTGAGAAAGATGAGAAAAACATGTCCGAAGCAATATTATGTCTGTGAAAGCGTAGAGGAGTTGCTGATTTTTATAATGATTCCAGAACAAGAGAGATATAGACTTATCCCAAAAGTTACACAACCGAACCACGCAAGAGGACGTAAGTCAAATGAAAGGCCATCAGTCATGATTTTTATCACATAAAGAAATATTAAAGCACACCAAAGAAGAACTTCACCAATTTATTAGAATTATATCTATAATATAATTTGCACCCAACATATGTGCACCAAGCAACCTCTTATATAAAGACAAATTCGTCCTATGACCCTCAACAAAAAGTTCACACATCAACACCACAAGTACCATACCTCATAGAGATGAGTAGGTGGAGATTTCAAGTATACCCATCGAGATCCGTATGATTAAGATCACTTTAGAGGCTGTCTCCAGTACAACTAGGGCGAAAGGAATAAAACATGATGACGAACATCTGTAAATATCTGATACAAGTTATTGGGAACACAAAAAGATGGAACCTTGGCATGTCAGCGTCTTAGCTAGATTAATTCCAACTCACAATAAATATCGCAATTTGGAATACAGAAATCTATCTCTCGCTCTCGCTCGTCATGGACACACTCGCATCCAAACTGAATAGTAATCGATTTCGCCTACTGGGATCAAACATGGGAGTAAAAACTCTTATCAACACCAATACATAAAATATGATGAAATAAATCTCATTGAGCATTCTTTGCAGACCACAGTGTGCAATAAAATCGTTCCAAGATCAAAACACCAGGATAAGCCTGACAACCTACAAGAACACATGACTACGTAAACCAACAACTGTCTACAACTGAATGAATAAAGTGGTATGAAGGTCAGTATGGAAGACGAGAACACTCTAAAAGAATTAAATTACAAATACAACTCTTCCTTGGACTACTGTAAGTGAACAAAGATTATCAAATAACAACGCAGAACAGTATAATCCGTATGGGGCACATCTTTAAGGAAAGCACGAAGTCCTAAGAAGTAGAGAGTGAGTGTTATAGCTCATACGGAGCTCTAGCATTAAAAAAACACAGATAAGAGGAAAGACTACATAGTCGAGTAATACGATCTATATATTTAGCAACTCCGTAGAGCGACACGTATACTTGAGAATGGGGGTGGGCACAGAGATAATGATCCTGCGTAGAAATGCGCAGATGGCAAGAAAGGAAATAAACAAAATAATTCAGATGCTAGGAGATCAAGGAAAGAATAGATAAACATATGAGGAAATTCAGAAAATAGTCAATGAAAATCCGAAGCTAGAACTCGTGTTATTTGAAAAGAGCACAGTAAACAAAGGTATAGACAGACTCTCTAGCCCAGTTAACAAGAGAGAAAGAGAGAGAAGCAACATCCAAATCACATAATCCGATGATGAAAGGAAATTAGTCATAACAGAGCATATACGGAAAGATCCAGAAAATCATGTGGAAATACTTCAAAAAAACCTGTATCTACCAAGTTTGAAAACGTAGAAGAAATGAATGTAAATCTGAAATCCTGGGAATGACGAAAGCTCAACCAAGAAGAAAATGACAGCTTAAACAGACCCAGTAGAGTTTACTTAAATTGAAAGATGTGACGAAGAAACCTCCCAAATGAAAAAAGCCCAGACCCAGAAGTTTTCATGGCAGAATTCTAAAAGCTCTAGTCCTAAAACCAGCTTGGTACTGGCACAAAAACAGACCTGTTGACCAATGGAACAAAACTGAAGATCCAAACTTGAACACATAAAATTTAAGCCACCTCATATTTGACAAGGAGGCCAAGAAGACACAATGGAGAAAAGACAGCATCTTCAGTAAGTGGTATTGGCAAAACTGGATCACCACTTGTAGAAGAATGAAATGAAACCCCTGCCTCTTGCCCTGTATGAAAGTCAACCCCAGACGGATTAAAGACCTCAACGTGAAACCTCAAACTCTGAAGGCGACAGAAGAAAAAGTTGGCAGCAGACTACAAGACATAGGCGTAGGAAAAGTCTTCCTAAATTAGACAGCAGTTGCTCAAGATTTAAGGTTGACAATTGAAACTCAAAAGCTTCTGTACATCAAAAGAAACAATCAAGGAAGTCAAGAGAAATCCCACAGCGTGGGAGAAACCTTCACCACAGAAACATCTGACCAAGCATTGATTTCCAGAATATATAAACTACTCAAAAAAACAAAGATGAAAGAAAACAAATGACCCACTCAGTAGATGGAGCAAAGAGCTGAACAGAGATTTCACAAGTGAGGAATTAGAAATGTCTGAGAAACACCTTAAGAAGTGTTCAACATCACTAATCATTAAGGAAATGCAAATCAAAACCACTTTAAGATATCATCTTACTTCCATAAGATTGGCTAGGATCAAGAAAACAAATGATACCAAGTGTTGGAGAGGTTGTGAGGAAAGGGAAACACTCATCCACTGCTGGATGCAGCCACTAAGGAAAACAGTGTGGGGAACCCTTGGAAGACTTGGAATGAACTTGCCATCTGTCCCAGCCATACCTCTCCTAGGCATGAACCCACAAGACTCACCCCACTGCACAGACACATGCACACTCATGTTTATTTCAGCTCTCTTCACAATAGCAAGGAGCTAGAACCAACCAAAATGCCCCTCAACTGACAGAGAAAATGTGGTACATCTACACAATGGAGTTCTATGCAGCAGTAAAGAAAGACGACATCATGAGCTTTGCAGGAAAATGGCTGGAGGTAGAAGACATCATGCTGAGTGAATAACACAGTACCAGAAAAGCAAATGATGAATGGTATCCCTCATCTGTGGATGCTAGTGCCAATTGTAAGTTGTAAGTATTTCTTGTGCATGGCCTCTTGAGCTTTTGTCCAAAGCAGTTGGGAGTGATGCATATTGGAAACAACAACAATAACAACAACAACAGCAACAACAGAAAGGACTGCATCAAAGAACTGACTGAAACAGTGAACTTCAGCTCAAAACAGTCAACTTCCTCATGAAGAATATTGAGAAAGACTCAGAAAGAGGTGAAAAGCATGTTTGGCAGAATACTTGAGCTCTGGTGGGATTGTGGCCTAGGGTGGGTAACATGGGTCTAGATTTGATACTCTTGTACAAAATATATATTAAATTAATTAATTAATTAATTAATTAATTGAACAAAGAAAATGTGGAAGAACTGAAGAACTCAAGCAAAGACTATAAAAATTTTAAAAAACACAGGAGTGGAATAATCAGGAAATGTGGGACACCATGAAGAGACCATAGGTATAAAGGAAGGGAAAGAATCCCTGGACAATGATATGGCCCAGATCCTCAACAGAATTTTAAAAGAAATAATCCCTAATTGAAAAAAGACACACCCATACAAATACAAGAAGCACATAGAGCACCAAATAGACAAGGTCAGGAAAGACACTCCCCATGCCATATCATAATCAAAACTCCACATGCTCAAAACAAAGACAGAATCCTGAAAGCCACAAGAGAAAAAACAATTTACATATTAAGGAAAAACCATCAGTATTACAGCTGACTTTACAAGGATAATGATGAAAGCCAGAAGAGCTTGGACCAAAGTATTTCCAGGACTAAATTACTAAAGATGCGAACCCAGCTTACTCTACCCAGCAAAAATATGAATTACAATTGAAGGAGAAATGAAAATATTCCATAACATAAACATAAAGAATACATGTCTAGAAATCCAACTCTCCAGAAAATACTTGAAGCAGTTCAGAAGACAGAGGAAAGGAACATCTACCCCCAAGTGGCAAGAGAGAGTAATTAATGAAGGTATAAACACAAAAATACAACCAAACCAAAAATGCAAACAGAAAAAAGGGAAGCAGTGTACATCTCTCTATATTAACCTGAAATATTAATGTTCTAAACTACCCAATCAAGAGACACAAACTGGGAGAAAGGATTAAGAAACTCAATCCATCTTTCTGCTTCCTATTAGAAACACACCTCACCTTCAAGGACAGACACCATCTTAAGGTAAAAGGATGGAAAAAAAAATATTTCAAGCAAATGGCACCAAAAAGGAAGCAGCAGTTGATATTTTAATATCAGACAAAATAGATTTCAAAGTTAAACTAATCAGAAGAGATGAAGAGAGTCACTGCATCCTTATCAAAGGATCAATCAACCATGAAGATCTCAAAATCATAAATATACATGCACCAAACTCTGGAGCACCAAGATTCATAAACACAATCCTGAAGGACTTCAAGACAGAGATCAATCCCTGCACACTTAAAGTGGGAAATTTCGATACCCCATTGAACCCATTGGACAGGTCAACTGGACAAAGAATAAACAGAAGGACATCTGGCCTGAACAATACAATACACCAAATGGACCTAACAGACATCTACTGAATATTCCACCCAAACGCCAAAGAATATACTTTCTATACAGCACCCCATAGAACATTCTCCGAAATCGACCATATACTGGGACAAAGAGCAAACCTCAGCAAATACAAAATAATTGAAATAATCTCATGCATCTTATCAGATCACAGTGCAATAAAGCTTAATATCAACACAAGAAAGAGCCCTACTAGCTAGAAGAACACATGGAGATTAAACAACACAGTACTGAATAATGAATGGCTCAAAGAAGAAATAAAGAAATAAAAGCATTATTGGCACTAAATGAAAGGGATGATGCAACACAGCAAACTTATGGGACACCTTAAAAGCAGGCCTGAGAGGGAAATTCATAGCCTTAAGTCCCTACATTAAGAAAACAGAAAAAGCATAAATAAATGACTTAACATTGCTACTAAAAACACTTGCGAGGCGGCAAGGAAGTAATAACAAAAGTTAGAGCAGAAATCAATGAAATAGAAACAAAGAGAACAATACAAAAAAATCAAATCCAAGAGCTGGTTATTTGAAAGGATAAACAAGATAAATAGCCCTGTAGCCCAATTGACTAAAAGAAGGAAAGAACAACTCCAAATCAACCAAATTAGAAATGACAAGGGGAACATCACAACGGATAGTGAAAAGATTCAGACACTCTTATGGGGATACTTCAAAAACCTCTACTCTTCTAAATTTGAAGACCTAAGAGAAATGATGAATACCAGTCATCATGGAATCCACCAAGATTTAACCAGGAAGAGATTGATGGTTAAATAGACCCAAAATTAAAGATAAAATTGAAACTGTAATAAAAAACCTCCCAACTAAAAGAAGCTCAGGTCCACATGGATTCAGGGCAGAATTCTATAAGACATTTTAAGGAAGACCTACAGCCACTACTACTCAAATTATGTAAGAGGATATAAACAGAAGTAAATCTCCCAAATTCCTTCTATGAAGCCAACATCACCCTAATACCAAAACCACGCAAAGATACAACCAAAAGAGACAAGAAAACTATAGACCCATTTTACTAATGAACACAGATGCAAAAATTCTCAACAAAATACTTGCAAACTGCATACAGGCACACATCAAAAAGATCATCCACCATGACCAAGCTGGGTTAATACCAGAGATGCAGGGATGGTTCAACATATGTAAATCAGTAAATGTCATAGAACACATAAACAGACTGAAAGACAAAAACCACATGGTCATCCCAAGAGATGCAGAAAAGGCCTTTGACAAAATTCAGCATGCCTTCATGTTTAAGGTCCTGGAGGAAACTGGAAAGGAGTGAACATTCCTCGACACAATTAAAGCCATATACAATAAATCCACAGCCAGCATTATCCTAAATGGCAATAAACTAGAAGCATTACCTTTAAGTCAGGAACCCAGCAAGGCTGACCCCTATGCCCACTCTTCTTCAATATAATGCTTGAAATGCTCACAGGAGCAATAAGACAAGAAAAGGAAATCAGAGGCATACTAATTGGAAAAGAGGAAGTGAAACTATCCCTTTTTGCAGATGAACCTAAGGGATGCCAAAAACTCCACCATAAAACTTGTAGAAACCATCAACAGCTTCAGTAAAATGGCAGGATACAAAATTAACTTAGAAAAACTGGTAGCCTTTCTTCATGCCAATAACAAGCAATTGGAGAAGGAATAAAGGAGACTTTCCCACTCACAATAGCCTCCAAAAAATAAATTATGTAGAAACAATCCTGACCAAACATACCAAAATTCTCTACATTGAAAATTTTAAATCCCTCAAGAAGGAGATTGAGGAAGATACTAGAAGATGGAAGAACCTCCCATGTGCATGAATTGGAAAAATCAACATAGTAAAAATGAGTATCCTGCCCAAAGTAATGTACAGATTCAATGCAATCTAAATTAGAATCCCCATGAGCTTCTTCATAGGCCTAGCAAGAAAAAAAAAATCCTAAAGTTCATATGGAGAAACAAAACACAAAGCCAAAGCAAACCTGAGCAAAAGGAGCAATACCAGGGGGATTGCCATATCAGACTTCAAACTATATTACAGGGCTATAGTCACTTAAAAAAGCCTAGTATTGATACAAAAACAAGCCTGTAGATCATTGGAACAAAACTGAGGATCAGAATCTAATCTCATCCAATTTAAGCCACCTCATATTCAACAAAGGGGCCAAGAAGACTCAATGGAGGAAAGACAGCATCTTCAGCAAGTGGTGTTGACCTAACTGGATCACCAGTTAGGATACCAGTAGAATAAAACTGAACCCCTACTCCTCACCATATACAAACATCAACTCCAAATGGATCAAAGACCTCTATGTGAAACCTCTGAAAATGATAGAAGAAAACTTTGGTAGTAACCTACAATACATAGGCATAGAAACAAACTTTCTAAATCAGACAGCAGCTGCACAAACAATAAGGTCAACAATTGACAAATGGGACCTTATTAAGAAATTCTGTACAGTGAAAGAAACAATCAGAGAAGTGAAGTGGGAGGAAACTTTTTACCAGAGATACATCTAAAGGGCATTAACATCCACAGTGTATAAACTACTCAAAAAACAAAGGAGGAAAAAAATAAATGACCTATTCAAAAGATGGAATAAAGAGCTAAACAGAGACTTCACAAATGAAGAAGTAAAGATGGCTGAGAAACATCTTAAAAAGTGTTCAGCATCACTAATAGTTAAGGAAATGCAAATTAAAACCACCTTAAGATTTCATCTTACTCCAGTAAGACTAGCTATGATCAAAAGATACCAAATGTTAGAGAGGTTTGGGGAAAGGGGAACACTCATCCACTGCTAGTGGGAATGCAATTCCTAAGGAAATCAGTGTGGAGAACTCTCAAGAAACTGAAAATGGGCCTACCACCTGACTCAGTCTTACCACTTCTGGATATATACCCACAAGACTCATCCTATTGCAGAGATACATGGACATCTAAGTTTATTGCAGCTCTCTTCACAATGTATTAAGATGTATGCTCAATGAAAAAAAAGTTAGCTTAATAAGGAATGTGTGACTGATCTTGAATGGGTTGTGTAAATGTCATTATATTCTGTGTGCTGGCCTTTGGAGGCAGAGGAGACCAGGAGGGACAGGAAAGGTGAGAACAGTATTTCCACTTACAACTGCGATTGTCTACTTTGCAGGATAATTTCATGTCATCAACTTCTTGGAGCATAGTTTCTAGGTTGTATGAAATAAAAATAAACAACGATCTCATTATTGGGTTGGTTTGTTTGTTTGTTTGGTTTGGTTTTTTTGTTTTGATCTTTTCAAGACAGGGTCTCCCTGTAGCCCCAGCTGTCCTGGAACTTGCTCTCTAGACCAGGCTGGCCTTGAACTCACAAAGATCCACCTGCCTCTGCCTCCCAAGTGCTAGAATTAAAGGCGTGTGCCACCATGCCTGCCTTCATTATTAGGTTTTAATAGGTCCTTCCTAGGTGTCCAAGTGAATATTCGCCTCTGTCTCTCACTCTCCTACTCTTTCTGTATGCCTGTTTGGTTTCATTTTGTTCTCTCTCTCTCTCTCTCTCTCTCTCTCTCTCTCTCTCTCTTTCTTGTAATCCACGCTGGCATACCTGTTTGGAACTCACTTTTTCTGTTATTTCTATTCTTGTCATGTCTTTCAATGTCCAGATATTCATTTGTTATTACTTTAAAAAAATATTTTAAGTAATTTATTTTTTTAAATTTTATTATTTAATTTTTAATTTTTTATGTATATGAGTGTACTGTCTGCATTTAGGTTGGTGCACCCATGTCGTGCATTTCTGAGGAGGTCAGAAGAGGGCATCAGATTTCCCTGGAACTGGAGTTAAAGATGATTCTTAGCCGCCATGTGGGTCCTCTGCAAGAACAGTCGGCGCTCTTAACTGCTGAGCCATCTCTCCAGCCCCATTATTTATTATTTTTATTTTATTTTGTTTATGAGTATATTGCCTGCATGTGTGTTAAGTGCACCATTGCCATATAATGCCTACAGAGGTCATGGGAGCGCATCAGATTCCCCTGGAAATGGAGTTAAAGATGGTTGATAGCCAACATGTGGGTGCTGGCAATTGAATCCGGATCCTCTGCAAGGGCAACCAGTGCTCCTTAACCCCTGAGCCATCTCTCCAGTGCTCTCATTACTTTATGTCTTTGATGCACAAAGGTCCTTTAAAAGTTAAATGTTAACAGCAAGGCTTTGATTTTCATTGATGTGACAACATAACTAGGGGAAATGAATTTAAAACTGACCATTATTTTGTCTCATAAATTGAGAGATGCAGTCCCATGCCACTGGACCTAGTGATGCATACCTTTGTGAAGAGAGGAATGGCAGAGAGGATGCAATGGAATAGAGATCCTCCTCTTCCCATGGCTAGGGAGCAGAGAGTCAGGAGGGACCAGGTCAATGCCATGACCCCTGTGACCTACTACTCCCTCCTACTAGACCCACCACCCAATAACATCTTAGCTATAAACCTATCAATGAATTTAGAGCTCTTATCCTCAAATGATGTCTCAAGAGCATCACTGAGATAAAGGATTATAAGAGCTCAGGAACAGTGCCCTTGGAAAAAATACCTAAGGATCATGTGTGTTCCTGAAAACTCACACTAACTGCTCACTCTTCCTTCTGTGACCAGCTGGCTTGCTTTGCATGCAACCCCTTGATTGGTAAGTTTAACTACCTTGCTAAGCTCTAATTGGTTGTTGTACCTATAAAAGCTGTGTAACCTACTCCTGGATGGATATAGCTTTGATTTTATTGTTAACTCATTTTCTGGACTGGGTAGAAATGTTGGACTGGGTCTTTGTTATCTCATCTTTCTGGCATTGTCCTAAGTCCGCTTCCTGCAGCCCTACTCTGGATGGGGGTTGGGCTCTTCTGCTTGCCCCAGATCAATTTTTATGCTTAAGTCTGCTTTATACTGCCTCTTGAACCCAGCTGACCTCTGTGAGAGTTCAAAGCCAGCTTGGTTTGTGTGTTTAGTCCCAGGCCAACTGCTAACGTGGAGACATTTGTCTCAAATAAACTGCCTTTTGTTATATTAGTAATAATATAGTAATTAATATATGATGAGTAATAATGCTTGTCAATAAACAATTAAAACCAGAAATCTTGATTTGCCTTGGGTGGAGGCCTTTGGAACTCAGAGAATTCCTGAGCTCCTGGGGTGCTCACCTGGTAGTGGTAGCTGTGCCCATAGGAGCTGATCTCTGGGATAGCCTGGGCCAGCCTGGTCTCTTTCCTCCAGGGGGTGAGGGAGGGAAGTCTGGGACAGCTATTGAGCTTTGCTATATTTCAGGGAGATAACTTCCCTTCAGCCTCATAGGAGGCAAAGAGTTCTCCCTGCATCTGTGTTCTGCTGGCCTGGCAGACCCCTGCAGCCCTGTGTTCTGTGTGCTGGTATTTGTAGGAGAGAGTTGACTGCAGATAACTGGGTCAAACAAACTCATGAATACTATTTATACCTTACCCCATGCTTTTGGTATTGTCAACCTTTAAATGGTTTTTAATAATGGATTGCTCTTTATACTACCTTACTGAGACTAAATATTTCCAATCATCCTATTTTTTACTCTTTCCATTGAAAGAATTGTCTGTAAATAAAACTTGTGGCTTGTTTTTATCATATTATAACTTTTGGTTATGGTTAGTTTTAAGTCTAAAATTTTCAGTTGACATTTCTGAAACTGCTTTATTCAAGTGAAATCCTTTATGTTTGGTATGAATGTATGTGGCTCTGTTTAGTACAAATGCTAAAATAAAAATCTCATGTGTGACTATGTATGTGTACATGTGTGTATGTATGTGTATAAAGTACTTGTGTTCTTTAAGAATTCTGTAATGTAGTTATAAAATACTAAGGATGTATCAAACCATTGGTAGACACTTAGTAGAACTTTTGTAAAGTATCACCATTATAGGGGTCATTTGGCCACTCACCATTGTAAAATACTAGGCTTTTACACAGAAGAGATGAAGGGCACTAAGATTACTGGGAAATGAGTTTACTAGAGAAGTTATTAATACCATGGATGGATAGACAACAGCATGTGGATGTGGGGGGATCTGAAATAAGTTCAGACCTCAGCACCAGAAACAGACAATGTGGCATCTCTTGATCCCCCTCCCCAGGTTACTCCCACCATATGGCAGAGGAGGGACCCTCTTATTGCTTTAAGAGGAAAGGAGGTTCACAGCAAGAGCTTACAGCTCTCTGGTTCCCAGGCTGGAGGAGGGCGTGGGGAGCAGGATGTGTGTGGTAGTGCCTCTTTATTATAAACTCACTTCTCAGGTGAGAAATTTGGATGTCTGGTAGCTACGGACTCACAAACAATGACCCACTAGGGGAACTGTCAGTAGCTGAAAGAGAAAGGCTGCTTCGTGAGAAGCGGCTAGATTCTAAACATGATCTTACAAAAATCTGCCCAGATGGTTGTAATATGGAGATTGTTACTAACGTAAAACTTTCTAAATTAGAAACAAATAACTGACCCAAGAATTCAATTGGTCTTGAAATAAAAATAGGAAGTTTAGAGTTATTCTACTCTGATTAGAATTTTCATCAAGATATTAAGGTTTTGGTTTTGTACTTTGTCATGACATTGTGTCTAACCACAATATTTATTTTATGGGACTGTTTGAATGTATAAACTCATGTTTGATGGTAATGGAATTATTAAGATTAATAATAATTTACTTGGTATCGAATTGGTTAAAGTAAGTTGTCATGTAAGTTAAAAATTGTTAAAGTATAATATGGTTCTTGGTCCTAAAGGATATTAGTTAATTTTCAGGGATGGTTACTTCTACTTCAGAGTAGAATTTAGCTCTGTACCTAGAAAGGTTTTATATGCAGAAGTATTTGACCACTGGGTAGGGCCTCTTTGGAATGAACAGTTTGCCAGGTTTGTCAAGGTCCATTGCTTTGCCAAGCCTAGATAAAACATCTCTGAACATTTGGAGAGAACTGGTAATTTAAAACCTCCTCTAAAGCTTTCAAGGACATCTGACAGTTTATATTTTATAACAGTANGCTTACAAGAACATCTCACATCTTATACTTTACAATAGTATATTTGAGGTAATTTCCATATATATATATAGGAATAAATAGTAAATGCTTAATAAATCTTCACAAATAAGGGTGAATCTATTTATTAATGTTAATATGTCTCATGGTATATAAAACAATGTGTTAAAATTTAATAAAAGGATAAGATACCTGCATTAAATTAAATTTGCTAAATAATTCCAGAATAAAATAATATAAACATTTAAGCTAGTTTACTAATGGCCTAAACATGATTATAAATATGCAGAGTTGTTGTTAGCTTTCAGTCCACTCTTAGATTTTACTGGAGTCCCAGTTACAAATTTGGCTTAAATGGACACAGACAAGTAGTGGGTTACCTCTGGCTATGGAAAGGTGCTCTTTATGTTTTTCTATGTGTTATGCAAGTGTTACTTTTAATATTTTGCCAATTACAATTCAGCCAAGGGATCTAAGGGACAATTTTTTTCCTTTCCCTTTGAGTGCAACTCAGGCCCAGGGGACTAGAGATGGGGAATAACTCTAAATGTCCTCTGTGTGTCACCAGTCTTCCTGTACCGGGAGGTCTTGGAGATTAGATTAAGGGACTCCTACCAGTGTCCAGTCTATAAAGAGGAAGGTCAACAGAGAGCAAAATCTCCATATTCTTCAAAGGGAAGCCTGGTCCAGGAAAACCTGACAGTAGATGGAACTGGTAAAGGAAGACCAGAAGGAGCCAGGGGTTCTCCCCCAAAACCCGAGTGACCCATGGGGACCAGATCCCCAACTGACCTTGAGAAAACAAAATTTGGTTAATCTGGCCTAACTCTGTGAACTTAAGCACTCAAAGGAAAGTAAAACCAAAAATAAGTGATCAATATATTTCCTTAAAGCCTGAGAGATTGTGCTTCCTAGACATTAGGCTTAAAGTCATTCATATGAAATATTGTTTAGCAGCTATAAAACTTCAGATCTTGGCTTTGTTGAACAATGTAGTCTCACCTGCAGCCAAAATGGACAAGTCCACTATTGTTGTCAAATGATGTTAAATAATGAAATTTCCTTTCTCTCTAGAAGCTACTTAAGAGGAAACTCACACTGTGACTATCAAAAGTACCTGAAAAGCAGATCCTGAGTCCAGAAACCATGGCCAAATGAACAAAAAGAGAAGCCCAATAAATGGGCGCATTGGAAGCCCTTGACAAGAACTTCAAATGGACTTTTAAGTTGGACATTTAATTAACCCTGTTCTTAATTCTCCTAGTTCCCTGCTCATAATATGTATCTAACTACTCTTACCTTCAGCAATCCTTCACAAGAACTAGTCAAGGACTTTGCTTTCTCTATAGATATACTTTTGGGGTACTTTAGATAGACCCACTGATTGAGGTACCCCAATTGCCACACTCTGTGCCCCCTTTCAGCATGGAAGAAATCAGAGTGGCTGGTGCCCTGATTCCCTCTTGGCAATTGTGGTGACCTCTTCAGAGGGTAAGGTAATAAAATTAAGAGCTAAGAATTGTCTAAGCAGTTTAAGGTTGGGAACCCCCAAATTAGCCAGAATCTTTCTCAGCTGAGAGCTAAAGACTTCCTGGATCTACCAGTAAACTTATTCTCCTGATCCTCTGACTTATGGCCCAGTCATCCTTAACTTGTCAGATTTACTAAGCAGTGGGTAAATTCTGTTAAACTCATAGTACTAAAGAACCAGCATACCCCCTTCCCTAGCAGAGAATACTCCCCCTCTGGAGAGACCAAACAAAGTCAACTCTTATGAACTTCTTTCAAGGATTTGAAGATCTCACAACAATAGGGGGAAATGAGATAAAGGATTATAAGAACTCAGGAACAGTGCTCTTAGAGGAAGTACCTAAGGATCACGTGTATTCCTGAAAATTGGCTCTAATTGCTGACTCTCACTTCTGTGACTGGCTTGCTTTTGCTTCACATGCTACCCCTTGATTTGTAACTTTAACTAACATGTTAAGCTCTGATTGGTTGTCGTATGTATAAAAGCCCTGTAACATGCTCCTCGGGCCTGCTCCTTGGGCCCACACTCCTCCATAGCTGAGTGTCAGGCCTGGCCATGAATAAACTTTCCTTTAAACTCCACATGGTCCAGTGAGTGGTCTCTCCATTGTGATCCCATAGGAGTCACAAGGTGGTGGCCAGACACACAGCATGTGAGCCTTAGGGAACTTTTCAGATTCACCTAAAAATAATTACATAAAAATAAAATGAAGTGAATTTTTTTCTCACTGAAATCTCCTTATTAACATGGCTCCAAGCTGGGTTTCAGGAACCTGGAGATTTGTAGTTTCCAGCATGTGGTTTATAAGGTTTCTCATCTCCAGGAATGATTGGCTAAAACATTTCATGGACCAGTGGTAAAAGTTCAATTAACATGATTATCCTGGGGTAGATAGCTTTTCCACATATTATATTTCATTGCCTAGAAATCCTAATCATGTTCTCACACTCAGGGAAAGATCTGTGTTGAACTACTAACCTGTCCCTTCCTTTCCTAATTCTACAATAAATACCTGCCAATTTCATAGTTTAAGTTCACATTTTATAGATGATTGAGCTAAGGCTTCTAGGAATATAACTAAAGACTAGGAAACTTAAAGGAGATAGAAAGTAATCCCAGGATTTGTAATTCTAAAAACATTAATTTACACTCAAAATGAAATTCCATTATAAACACTCTCACCAAACAAAGAAAAGTAAATCAGATACTTTGTTTAATACTTCCTAATTCATTAAAAAGAACTTGTTTTTTTGTTTTATTTTCATTAAATTTTATTGGAATTTTGTGCATTTCATACATTTCTTAATCAAATTTAGACCCATTCTCCATTCCATGCTCCCACCCCTCCAGAGCTAGTGCATTCTGACACACTTATCTTGCATCTTTTCTCTCCTTTTTTTTTTTGTTTCTATATGACAATAATAACATTGGTTGATTTTTTCCCCCTGTACCCACCATGTGGGTGCTGGAAATACATGAACTAATTACAAACTAAAGGATATCACCAAAATTCAACTTGATGAAGTAATAAGTTTCATTGTAGTACTTAAAGGAGTGTAAGTGATGGGTAACTTACAGGAAGAGAAAGGATTCAAAGACAGTTGCCTCAGTATCTCATGAGAGATGCAAACCTGAAGTTCACTGCACAACCTGCAGGCAGCTTAACAGGTTGGAGAGTGTGTTTTCTAGGTGGTTCAGTTGGTCTGAGCTATCTCCCAGTAAACTCAGATTATCTCTGCTTCCTTCAGGCGGCTTAGTTTGTCTGAGGGTCTCACAGCAGTCCTTGGGGTTTATATATGCTCAGGATGCAGGGGTCTAGTGAAACTGGTGAACTTCAGGGACTTCAAGCTATTGAGTTGTTTACCTCCTGAGCTTACTAAGATTCTCTGAAGAATGGAGTGTTTCACCACCTGTGAAAACAACCTACCATTTGCCTCCCTTTAGAACACCCAGTTGTGTACTGGATTCCCTTCAAGATGAAGGGCTTTATCTCAGAGAAAATGACTACAGAACACAAGTTAACAATTAAAACCTACCCAGCATATTAACGTTCATCTTTAGTGTGATATGGAAGATTACTTTTGCATGGCTGGGAAATAAAAATATAGCTTAATATATAATTTTGTTCAGAGTGTAAGTTTCTGTTGATGTCATTTCAAGTTTCCTTGTTATTGCTGTTAAAACAATTTCCTTCACTTAGTCCAAGTAACATACAGTTATATGTGTAATTAGTGCATCTTCATTCTGACTTATATCAATTTTTCTATTTTGGCCAAATCTACTGAGTCATTCATGCTTGCTGGACTAGTCCATTTGTATCTTCCTCACCGTTTAGAATGGTTTCACTTATTTCTTAGAATGCAATGCCTATTTCTTCTCTGTTTCTTTTTCTGTATTACAGTGTTGAGAACACTAGGAGAGAGACGACATGGACTATGGAATTCCAAACAGCCAAATTAGCTTTTTATAAGCTGGCCAGTGACTGCACCCTGGTTTCTAATCCAAGGGTGCAGCTCTGACTCAGGAGTGGGTTGTACTTATATTGGCAAAAACCTTATCCTTTCGGAGAAATTCCAGTCAGACAGAAAAAACAAAAAACAAACAAACAATAACAGAAAACAAAAAACAAAAACAAAACAAAAACAAATCCTTTAGTTCTTGCAGCTTCATGCAAGGTAAGACAAAAAGGTGGGAGGGAAAAGAGAAGGGTCAGAATGACCTAAATTCATACTCACATAGATGAGTTGCTAACAAGCAGTCACAAGACATCTGTGGACAGTAGACTACACCATCATCTCCTGAGCACTCATGTTGCAAAGCAAAGCTTGTTTTCATATGATGACTCATAATTCTCTAAGGCTTTCTTATTTGTTCTTATCCTTTTATTGTTATTAATTTATTTATTTTGGATTTAATGGATTACTTCAAATTACCTGTCTTCTTTTTTCTTCACCACCCATTCTGCTCCTAAGGCCCTCACCTGTATATTTTATTTCATATTCAGCTCTTTGACTCTTAAATTTTTGTTTGAGTTTTAAAATTATTCTCATCTTATAACCGAATTTCTCATTAATATGAATTTCGCAACTTATGTAAATTTCACTGAATTATTAAACTTTGTATGCATTATTCTTTTGAGATTCATCAAGCAAGTTTTCCATTTCCTTTTCTTTGTCATGGATGCTTGAGAGTTGAAAGTTCTTATGACCCTTTGGAGGAATAGTGTTCCTTTGATTTGGGGGTTCTAATTGCCCTATGTTGGTATTTTTATATCTGGCAGAAAAGTTCCTCTACCAGTGTTGTCGAATTGATTTATAGTAAAATATTTCCCTAAACATATATAAACACTAGCACCACTAAATGGACTCAGTAGAAATATATATATATATTTATATATATAAATATTTATATATATAGAGAGAGAGAGAGAGAGAGAGAGAGAGGATGGGAAGAGAGAGAGAGAGAGAAAAGAGAGAGAGAGAGAATATATATATATATAGAATATATATAGAATATATATAGAATATATATAGAAAAGGTCAGGATATTTACAGGGCATGTGATGAACATGCAAGTGGTTAGAGGGGAAGAGGAAAGGGTACGAATTGTCTAAATTCAGTACTCATGTATGACATTTTTAAAAAAATAATTAAATTAAAAATCAACTTTACACCTTATGATGTGTCCTAGGATGGTAGAGGGATAGGCTCTATAGGCTTTAGTTCTAGATGGGCCATTTAGTAAGGCATTCGTGTGGCTTCTTCAACTGGAATCACTAAACATGGTTAACTTTCAGATGTGCAGAAGTTTCAGAAGCCTATGATTCAGAGCTCATGGGACTCTAACATCAAGTAAGCTCTAGCTATTTTAAGTGAGAGGATCATGGGTGACTCTGGGTATGTTAAATCCAAATAATCCTGAGATGCTCATCAGTTTCCAAAAGGTTGTATGGTGATATTCTACCCTTACAGCCAAGGTCAGTGTGGCACAGTATACTTGATCATGGGAGAGTGTGTTTATCAGGTATTTTATTGATTAATTGCAGCCAAGTCAAATGATTGGGCAAAGATGGAACTCTTGAAAATGTCAACTGTGTGGATAATTTTGTTGGGACCAAGTAAGATAAATTGTGAGAACATGCTGTTCAAATAATGCATGGGGCTGCAGGGTAATGGGTGAGACCACCTGACTTTCTGTGGGCCTTTATAGATATACCTCTTTTTTTTATAGATATACCTCTTAAGAAAAATTATTTACTTGCTTACCACAGCTGTAGATGGATAGAGGTGGTGGCCCCTTGGATGCTTTCAGGGGTTTTAGTTGGCCAAGCTGCTTGGTATAGCTGCTTGTTGGCTTTCAAAGTCCAGTGCAGTTGGACCGGTTAACCCAGTTGCTTCTAGAATAAGAGGACTACGAAATGGGGCTATCTTTCTTCTTCTGAAAGGCCTGTGACAGGCTTTTGGGAACATGGCTTCCTGGAAGCTTCTGGAAGAGGAGGAGGAGGAGGAAGAGAAAAATGATCCAACCACTCTCAAATGGCACTGCATTATGAACTTATCATGGGAAGGCCCTAGCTCTATCCTATAAAACAAAGAGGGTGTGACCACCTGGCTAATTAACAGACGCAAGTCAGGAAATGTGTAGGTGCAGCTATCACACTGATGCATAGTTTTCAGGGTTGGCAGAGAATGACCAAAATAATAATGACAGGTAGGTTAAGGGACCATTCTAAGGTTAAGAGGAAACACAAATTAAGCAGATTTTCCCTGGGGCAGATCTGCAAGACCGCTATCTTGCAGCTGCAGGCTTCAGCAGCAAAAGCATCTGTTGTCCATATTTGAGCAAGTACTGACAGAGGCATTGTCTGTGTCTTATCCCTCAGAATGAAGTCCTTTTTGGCTAAGGTTTGAGCTTGAGAGCTGACCCATAGATGCTGAGTTCCCAGTTACCCACCTTATAAGGCCATCCTACATTTCTAGGAGACTCAGTGTCCCTATGATATGTATCTCCCCTGCATTTCAATCATTTTCCCCAAGCACTCTCGTGATTTACTTTGCTTTTTATTTGTTTTACTTCACTCTCATGGAAGCTAACATGGCAGAAATATCTAGATATCCATTTCAGAAACATCCTTCTGACCTTGCAATTGTTTTAGCTTTACCAATATGCAGTTTACCATGGCCAAAATAATAATGACAAACAGGTTAAAGGACCATTTAAAGTATATTATTTTCTTATTTTGAGTTACTTCTGAAGAATGATATATCTATGAACTCAGGAAAAGTTACTCTTTTCATCTCTAAAATTAGATTCTACAGTCCATTTTCTTAGAAAAATATTTGAGCAATGAGAAGTTTACAGTAGAATATGTTCTAACATAAAACCTAAAGCTTTCACCACTAGCTTTTCTCAAGCATAAGAATCTTACTGCTCATGACTACCCTGAAATTGAAACAACAAAGATAGCTATTATAAATGTAGTATGCTATCCTTTGTAGGACAATGACAAATATATTCAAAAGGTAAATATTAGGGGATAGTTTAGAATCTGGATTGGATATATTATTCTAAGGAAAAGCTTTAGAAATAATTGTATTATGAACCACAAGGAGGAAGAAGTTAGAGTCTCTCTTATGACAAAGTCTAAACAAAACTAAATCAAACATCGCATATGAAAGATGAAATTCCAAGAGTCACTGTGTGTGTACTTATTCAAGTAAAAGAATATTAAGGGATTTAAAATACATGGCAAAGGATAGTAAATTTTTACGTCTTCAATATTTGTTTACCTAAACCATGACATTGTGAATACTGGGGATTTATTTGTAGTCTACTGGATATAGTGTGGTTTTAGATATCAATCTTTATTTATAAAAATACATGTGTGAAATGGTTGTATGTTTTTGTCTTTTTCTGAAAATTTGACTAACTTATTCAGTTGTTAGCTGGTTTCAAATTTCTTTTTTCTTTTTTCTTTTGGATGGAAAACCAAGACTTTATCTCAGGAAAAAGTAAACCAGCATACTGGGGTGGGAGGAAAAAGGCTCCAACCCTGATAATTTGGCTGGCAGGGCTTTTATAGGGGAAATTTAGTGGGTTTGGGTAACTTCTAGCCTTAGTGGATAATAGCAGGATTACAACTCATAGTTAGGTCAGCCCACCTTCCCCCACATAAAAACAGTTATCTTTTAGCGAGTTTAAATTTTATTAGTTGTTCTTGAGGCCTTGAGCAACTGACCTTAGCAATTGACCTTTTCCCTGAATTGGGCAGGATCCAGTAACTGCTTAAAATGGTGGTTATACTCAAAATGGAGTCAGTGTGGGCCTCTCTTACATTCCTCCCTCGAGTTGTATACTGGGAGGCTAAACTTAGACTCCATCTTTTCCCTTGGGTAAGTCATATATGGGGGACTACCTGGTAATGGAATTTACCCACTAGTTAATAAATCTGACAAGTGAGTTAAAGATGCTTGGGCCACAAGTCAAAACAACCAAAAAAACAAGTTTCCTGGCATATCCAGGATGTCTTCAGCTCTCAGCTGAGAAAGAAACTAGCTCTTTGGGGGTTCTTGATTCTAAACTGCCTAGTCAATTTTTAGCCCCTACTTGTATCACATTACCCTCTGAGGAGGTTACCCCAATTGCCAAGAAGGAATCAGGGCACCGGCAACTCTAACTTCTTCCATGCTGAAAAGGGGGGTAGGAGGTGGCAACTGGGGTTCCCCTGCTCAGTGGATCTATCTAAAAGACCCCCAAAATTACAGTTACAGAGAGAACAAAATGTTTGGCCAGTGCCTGTGAAGATGAGAGTAGCTAGGTACATTTTCTAGGCAGGGAACCAAGAGAGGAACAGGGTGAATTAAATATCCAACTTAAAAATCTTTAGAATTTCTCAACAACATGTTCTGAAGCATCCATTATTAGGCTTCTCCTTTTGTTCATTTGGCCATAGTGTCTGGACTCAGGATCTACTTTCTAGGAAATTTTGATAGTCAAGGTGTGAGTTTTCCTTTAGGTGGTTGTTTAAAGAGAAAGAGGAAACTATTATTTGGTAACAACAGATCTCATGTGACTTTAAATGACTTAAAATCTAGTGTTTGGAATCACAGTCTCTCAGAGTTTAAAGGAAATATAATGATTACTTATCTTTTGGCTATACTTTCCTTTTGGGTGTTTAAGTCCATACAGTCAGCCCAAATTAACCAATTTTGTTTTCTGAAGGTCAGTTGAGGATCTGGTCCTCAGGGGCCACTGAGGGGGAAGAGGCCTCTGGCTCCTCTCAGCTTTTACAAGTTTGATCCACTGGAGGACAAAGTCAGGTCATTCAGGACCAGGCTTCCCTTTTGAAGCATGAAGAGATGTTCTTCTTTATAGACTGGACACTGGCTAGAGTCCCATTAGTGGAGCTCCAAGACCTCCCTGCCCAGGAGGAATGGTGACTCACAACTGCAGACAGTTCAGGAGATGCCCCCAGACATAGTCCACTGTGTGGGTTTGCCACTGAGATTTGTGTCAGGGCCCACTTAATCCTAGGATGGTGCATGTGGAAAGCCTGTGCAGGAAAGCACTCCATGTGGATGCATGTTGAGGTTCAAATGCAGAGAGAGATTTTATTCCAACATGTCTGCATAAATATCCGTCATGACTCAATTCTCAGGGCTGAATCCTAAATCTTTTTGTCACTACACCCCACCCCATGGGTGTGGCCAAGGAGGTACCATTGGCTTAGAATGCTGCCCCTCTTAACTAAGTTATCCCACATCTCACCCTTTTAATTTTATTTTTTAATTTTTCTGAGAGGCAGGGGAGCCCATGGGTTAGGCTAACAATCCAAAGGAACCTGAGTTTTGAATAGCCAGCTGCTCAAGCCTGTTTTGAGTGCTAGGCAGTGGGGGTCAGGTCAGACCTGAAATTTTATTTTCATACTAAGGCCAATTAATATCCAAAAATCCCAAACATGAAGTAAGCTGATTGTCAAGCATAAGCAATGAATGTAAGTAACATTCATTTAAAACCAATCAACAAGTATCTATACCCAAATTCTGAACAACCCAAGTTTCCCATAGTACAATTGGAGAAGCTTGTATATAAAAGCAGGTTGATCAAATAAGAGTCCATCGAATAGTGCTGTGTCCGCAAGTCCTCACGATTCAATCCCAATGCTCTCTGCAGCCCTTACATTCGACCACAAACAAGCTACCGGAACAACCCCTCCTCTTCCGCAAGGTGACTCCTAGGCCCTTTGGGAAAGGGGCACAAGTGGTTGAGAAAGCAAAACAGTCAATTTTCTCTGGAGATATGCGCAATTTTGAGATTCATATTCTGTTTAAGGTTTGTTTATCCATTCATGATTGACAAAAAAAAGCTCATCCAGTGATACCTTTTTTTAATCCGACGACAAAAGCAACAAGCAATTACGTGTCCAAAAGGCATATAAAAACAGGCATTTAAACAGTACTAATTATTATTATGTCAAGCTAAGCGTGAGCATAGACACAGATGTTTGAATGTCAGCTAATCCGCAAATGTGGTTTCTCTATAAAGATGAACTTCTTACGGGGGGCTTATTAACATCTCCTAACCACTAGAGGATGCAAGCTGTGGCATCAGCCTTGAATTATTAATACAAAGAGAGAGCTGATAGCCAATTAAATCTGGGATATTATATAGACTCTTGGCTGCCACTGTTGCACGGAATCTGCAGGCAGTGGAGGTGTAGCTGATACTGACGAGGAGTCTTGCTTGACGCAAGGAGGCCCATATTTGCTTTGTTGCTTTAAATGACCTTTGGTAACGCTCTCTTGGCATTTCAGAGGTCAACTGTACATTAGCAAGGGTGTCTCAAAACTTTTCCATGCTTACACCAGGTCTTCGACAACGGGACTTACTGTCTTTCTCCGTGCAGAAGATCCCATTTTTAGGCAAAGGTCCTTTATAATTTTGGGGGTGTGGATCCCCTAGCCAACATCGCCTTGGCAGAATAATCCATTGCTGATATCAGAGCCCGCTCATGTATTAATATATTTTTGCTTAATTACACAGCTTTAAAGACTTTACTATTAATATTTGGGCTCTAAATAGAGAATTATCCTTTCACATTCCGATATCTATCAGTCAATTACAGAAGGTACTTATACCTGTTTTATAACAAATCACCACTATAACAGTTGACTTCTAATTTTACAATTGGGGAATGACTTCAATACCATCCATGTTTTTCTTTTTCCTATAAGGGGAGAGTTAGGAAGGTTTCTCAGCATTTGGGTCCATTATTAACAGTCAGTCAACCCCAATATTATTTATTATAAACAGTCAACCCCAGTTTTATTCAGAGAGATGCTCAGTGGTCGGGTGACTCAGGCAATCTTAGGTTCCTTTTAATTTATTGTTTAGATGGGTAGCGTCCTCTATCGGCTGGCATTTCCTAAGTCCATCCTGGCACAGACCAAAAGTCTAATTTTTTTCAAGGCATTTAGGTTGGTGGTTTTTTTTTTTTTGAACTGTGGGAACAATAAAATTCTCCTCCTCCCATTGTTAGTTTCAAGAATTTTAAAATGGAAATTATCAAAAGGTTTTGGAATACAGAAGAATATTATATCACCTTCCCTCTTTTTGTTTTTTCAATTGTTATGTTTTGACCTGTAGATGCCTAAGTTGTATTACACATACCCCATAACAGGAACCAAGGTGAAAGTTTTCATCAATTCACCCAAACTGTTTATAATTGACTGTATGCTACTAATTGTGAGGTGTGAATGTAAGCTTAATTTCTTTAAAAATTGTCCCGACAAGTAAAGAAAGTGTTACAAGTGATACTGTATAACACAGAAAAATATAGAGACAATTCGTGTACCTTAACCCCGAAGTTTTTGTTGGAAATTCAATAAGAATTACAAATAAACAATTAACATTTATAATTTCCAATTAGCCAAATTGTTTTACATTTTCATTCAACCAAAACCGGTCAACCAAATTTACTAATCGAACATTGTCCAAGTCTTAAACTAATTCCTATAAGTATGTAGACAAGCCTTTGACAAAGTCAAATATCTGTCAAATAAATTTTATCCAATATAAACTTTGTTCTTTAAAACGATACGACTAGACGTATGATTTTCAGAGAAAACATGTAATTACCTCTATGGTTTTAAATTGGATTTCTGTATAATCTCACTGCATCCCACCTCTATATCCATATATGGTTCTTTTTAAAGGCTCCATTTTAAACGTCAAACCGTACAAAGTGTATTTTTTTTAATGTTTGGCCTTTCATACATCAATTTCCAATTCGGTTCAGGCAGATTTCCCTTTCCCTTCCCCCCCCCATCCCCTCCCCAAATCCTGCATGTAGCCATACCTGGTGATCCTGCCTCGTTCTCGATCAGTTTTTTTTTTGTGTTTCGTTTTTCGCTATAAGTGCTACTCCATGCGTCCCAAGGATCCTTCATAGAAACCAGGTGCAGGCGGGTTTCCCAAACCCCCACAGCCCCCACCATCCAGTGGGGGAGTGACAGGTTGATTGTTCAATCAAATTGATCAAAATAAGTGTCCAGACAACATTGCTGTAAGTTTCACACCATGCACCCCCCCACATCAGAAGCTCTTACATTCTCCCACGCCCCTCTTCTGCAGATTGGGCCCTAGGCTTCGAAAAAGGGGCACAGGTGGATGAAGAAGCAAAACAGTCCACTCGCGCTGGAGCTGTTGACTTGGAGCTGGTCAATTCGGGCTGTTTCCATTCATGGGGTTGACAGTTTGTCCAGGAATAACCTGCGATCCTACTAATGAACACAAGGCATTAGAAATGGAGAGGTATTTAAGCATTACTAATAGTTATGGTATTACTTTGGTAGCGACACGTATGTTTGGATGATTTGTTAATCCAATGAATTACATACATCTTTTCCTGTTAAATATGCAGGGTCTTACTGTGGCTTATACTCTCCTAACCGTAGAGGAGTGTAACTGGTGGCATCAGCCATGGGTAATTCCTCCAAGGAGAGAGCAAATAGCCAATTAGTTGGGATATACGGCATATGGCTGCCTCGCCTGCACAGTAATTTCCAGGCAGGGTGAGGTGTAGCTGGTGCTGACGGTTGGTGTCTTGCTTGACTCAAGGAGACCCGTAGTTGCTTTTTAGTTGTGAGTGGAACTTTGGTACACTCTCTCTCTCTGGTATTCCAGAGCCATCTGTACACGTGAAGGGGTGGTCTCAAAACATCTTTCCCATGGTAACGTCAGGTCTGCGCAGCAGGGCCTTATCGGCCTCTCTTCCTGCATGATCCCAGTTTAGAGGCAGGAGCCTTTACCTTTTGTGGGCCTCGTGTCCGCTGGCCAACATCTCCCTGGTAGAATAATCCATGCGGATATCAGAGATCCTGTAGTAATATTTTTGCTTAAGTGGGCATAGTTTTAGGACTTTAGTATTATATTGGTTCTGAACAGAGAATAAACCTTTTCACAGTTTCTGATGTCTAGTATTCAATTAAAGAAGGAAGTTTAACTGGTTTTTTATAAAGAGAATAACCTCTATAATATTGTCTCCAATTTTGCATTGGAGAGTGACCTCATCATCATCATATTCTCCTTTTTCTATGGGGGGAAGGCAAGAAAATCATATCAAAACCCTTGTTGCATATAAAAGGTAAGTTTCCTTAGGACTAATTTTAAATAGTTGTTACAAGTAAGGATCCACAGAGGGGTTCGATTTTTATAGCAATCTGAGGCTTTTTCTTCCTTTGATTATTCAAACAGGTCAACCTTTCAATTGGCACTTGCTGGTACATCCTACGTAATGCAAAGCTGTATCTTTTCTTCTTTCTCAGCCCATTAAGCTGGGTGACATTTGTCTTGTTTTGGGACCACAAAATCTTTTACCCGTAGTTTAGTTATTTTTAAGATTGGAATTGCAATGTTTTGATAAAAAGGCTTCATGTCTATCCTATCCCCCCGTTTTTTTTTTTTTAACATGAGTCTCCAGAAGACAGTTGTATTTACATAACTATAGGGTGGAATCAATGCAACAGATGTTTTCAATCAAAATTCATCCATGCTGTTTTGGGTGGAGGTATGGGTTAACTTGGGAGCAAACTTAATTTTTTATGTTTAAATCATCTTAAAGAGAATGCTACAAGGTGATACTGTACAACTGAGAAATTATAGAGAACATTGTATGTGCCAATCCCAGAGTTATTGCTGTACAAATTTTATGTAAAGCAATGTGGACAACAGCGATTTAGATCTCCATTTAACTCAATGCATTACCGTTTTTTATCAGAGTCTGTAAACCAATGGTGTTTAAGTATACACATATATAATGTTTTATACTAAGTTCTAAGACACCATGTATCCTGTACACAGTGTCTAGACAAAACTTGGGTACTGGTGAACGCACTTCATCACGTATACATGCAGTAATAGAATATACACCCATGTCCTTTTCCCACCCATCCCCCCTTCCAATTCACCATTTCAGTCCGTTTTCTGATGCAGTCTTCTGTTGTTGTTCTTTTAAACTATGTATCTATGCAATCATCTCCACAGAAATATTTATATCTGGGTTATTGGTACTATCATCCACATATGAGGGACAACATTTGTCAGTTGATTTTCTGGGACTGTGTTACGTCACTTAAAATAATGTCTTCTTACTCCATCCATTTACATGCAAATTCATGATGTTGTCCCTCTTACTGCTGCAATAGAACTCCATTGTATACATGTAGCACATTTTCTCTAGTCCACTTTGTCATTTGAGGGGCATTTTGGGTTGGTTCCAGATTTGTGCTATTGTGAACAGAGCTGAAATAACCATGGTGGTGCAATGTATCATTTGCAGTAAGGATGTGGTATGTGTATATACCCAGAGTAGTATGACTGGGTCAAATGGACGCTCATTTTGAGTCGTCTAAGGGTTCTCCACACTGATTTCCATATGGGCTGGACAAGTTTACATTCCCAACAAGCAATGGAGAGTGTTTCCCCTTTCCCCACAACATCTCAGCACTTGGCATCATTCGTGTTCCAACTAGCCAGTTTTATTGGAGTAAGGTTGATATCTCAAAGTTGTTTTAATATTTGCATTTCCCCTCAATGATTACGGATGTTGAACACTTCTTAAAGATGTTTCGCCGTCTCTAAGTCCTCCTCTGTGAAGTCTCTAGTCAGATCTTGTGCTCCATCTTTTGAGTGAGCTCATTTATTTTTCTTCTTCTTTGTTTGTGCGTACGTTGTATACTCTGGAAATTAAATGCTTTGTCAGATGTTCTGCAGTGAAGTTTTCCTCGACGCTGTGGGTTTTTCTCTTCACTGTCCTTTTATTGTTTCTTTTGATGTAAAAAAGCTTTTGAGTTTTTTATGAGTCACATTTATCAACTGTGAACTTATTTCTTGTGTAGCGGCGGTCCTATTTAGGAAGTCTTTTCCTATGCCGATTTCTTGTAGTCTGCTGCCAAGTTCTCTTCCATCACCTCCAGAGATTGGGGTGTCATGTTGAGGTCTTTGACCATCTGGAGTTGCTTTTGTGCAGGGTGAGAGGTAGGGGTTTATAATTTCATTCTTCTACAAAGTGGTGATCCAGGGTTGACGACAACACACTTGCTGAAGAGGCTGTCCTTTCTCCATTGTGTCCTTCGGGGCACCCTTGTCAAATATGAGGTGGCTGAAATTGTAATGAGCTCAAGTTTTGATCTTCAGTTTTTGTGTTTGCCCTGGTCAACTCGTCTGTTTTGGTGCCAGGAACACAGGCTGATTTTTAATGACTATAGCCATGTAATACACTTTGAAGTCTGATATAATGATCCCCCCTGTGAGTGATCTTTTCACTCGCTTGGCTTTAGCAATTCAGGGTCTTTGTTTTTTCCAAATGAAATTGAGGATTTTTTTTGGGCAAGCCTGTGAGAAACTCTTGGGGATTTTATTGGAGGCAATTAAATCTTTACACTATTTGGGTACGATGGACATTTTCACTATAACTTAATTTACCCAATCCATGAGCATGGAGTTTGGTCCCATCTCCTGAGTCTTCCTCAATTTCCTTTTTCAGGGGATTAAATTTTTGGTGTAGAGACCATTGGAGTCTTTGGTTAGTTTGTTCCCGAGGGGATTTTTATTGTTTTTGAGGCGATTTGTGAGTGGGAAGGTCTCCTTGGTATTCCTTCTTCAGTTGAATGTTGTTGGTGTAAAGAAAGGCTACTGCTTATTTCTAGATTTTATTTTTTTATCCTGGCCACTGTACCAAAGCACTAATCATTTCCTGAGAAGTTTCTTTGTGGAGTTCTTAGCATCCTTAGGTAGACAATCATATCATCAGCAAAAAGGGATACCTTGCCTTCCTCTTTTCCATTAGAACTCCTTTAAATTTCCTTTTCTTTTGCCTTATGCCCTAGCAAGGGTTTCCAGCATGATATTGTTGAATAAGGAGTGGTGAAAGGGCAAGCCTTGCTGGGGTCCTACCTTTAGGGAATGCTTCTAGCATTTCCCCATTTAGGATGAATATTGGCTGTGGTTCCTGTATAATGGCTTTGATTACAGTGAGGAATAGATCCCTCCAGACCAATTCCCTCCAGGACTTTAAACAGGAAAGCATGCTGGATTTTTTTTGTCAAAGGCGTTCTCCACATCAATTGAGAATGATGGTCTGGTTTTTGTCCTTCAGTCCAGGTATATGTTTGATGAATGTTTATTGATTTTCGTATGTTGAACAATCCCGGCATCTGTGGTATGAATCCAACTTGGTTTCCCAAAAAAAATTGGTGGATTGTTTTGATATTTGTGATGTGAGTCTGTAATGCAAATTTTGCCAGAATCATGTTTAGGATGTTGGCATCTTTGTTCATTAGTGAGATGGGTCCTATAAGTTCTCCTTTTTGGTTGTATCTTTCCGGGTTTTGGTAGTAGTGTGATGCTGGCTTCATAGAAGGAATCTGGGAGAAGTCCCTCCGATTGTATCCTTCACTAAGGCAATTTAAATAGTAAGGGTTGTAAGTCTGTTTGAAAGATTTTAAAAAAATGCTGGCAGTGAAACCCTCTGGACCTGGGTATTTTTTGGTTGGGCGGCTACTTATTACATCTGCAATTCCTTCCTGTACTATTGGTCTATTTAGGCTGTCAATCTCTTCTGGTTGAGCTTTGGTGATCCTCAGGATTTCAGATATTCATCCATTTCTTCTAGGTTGTCAAACTTAGTAGAATATAAAGGTTTTTTGAAGTAGTCCATAGATTGTCTGGATCTTTTCAGTGTCTGTTGTGATATTTCCCCTTTTGTCACAGATTATATTGATTTGAACTTGTTCCCTCTTTTGGTTAACTTGGGCTAGAGGTCTGTCCTATCGTGTTTTATTCTCTCAAAGAACCAAATTTTGGATTCATTTGATTTTTTGTATCATTTCTTTGTTTTCGATTTCAATTGAATCTGAGCTCTGCTCTGATTTTTGTATTTTCTTCTTGTCTGCTCCATTAAGGGTTCATTTGTTGTTGACTCTCAAGTACTTTTAGCTGGCGTGTTAGATCATTTCACTTTTGTGCTTTCAGTTTTTTTAATGTAGGCACTTACACTGTAACGTTCCCTCTTAGGACTGCTTTTAAAGGGGTCCCTAGAGGGTGCTGTGTTGATTTAGTATCATTGTCATTTCTTGGAGAATGTTTTTTATTCTCTCGTTATTTTTCCTGGATCCACTCATTATTCAGGAGAGGGTTGTGTTAGTCTACATGTGTTTTTGTAGGTTGTAGGGTTTATTCGGGTGTTGATATTGGAGTTTTTATTGCACAGTGGTCTGATAGAATGGCATGAGATAAGTTCAATCTTTTTTTGTATTTGGTTGAGTTTTTTTCCTGTGTCCCCAGTATAATGGTCTGTTTTGGAGAATGTTCCATGAGGTGCTGAGTAGAAAGGTAGTCTCGCGTGTGTGGTGAAATAAAATTCGATAGATGTCTGTGAGGTCCATTTTGTGTATTGTGGCATTTAGTTCAGTTGTCTCTCTGGTTGTATCTTTGTCCTGGTGATCTGTCTAGGGGACTTAAAAGGGGTATTGAAGTCCCCTAGTAGTAGTGTGCTGGGGTTAAACTGTGCACTGTGAGATCCTGAGAAATGGTCCTTTATAAAGTTTGGTGCACTGGTGTTTGGTGTAATAATATTTATGATTGTGAAATCTTCATACGTCAGTTGTTCCTTTAATAAAGATTAATGGCCCTGTTTGCCTCTTTTGATTTCCTTTGCTTCGAAGTCTATTTTGCCTAATATTAGAAGAGCCACACCACTTGCTTTTTGGTACCTTTGCTTGGAATACTTTCTTCATCCCTTCACCTTAGGTTGGGGCCTATCCTTGAAATTGAGATGGGTTCGTGTAGACAGCATATAGAAGGGTTTTGTTTCCTATCATTCACACGGTCTAATGCCTTTTGATTGGGAAAGTTTATCCCATTAATATATAAGGTTATAATTGAAAGATGGATGTTGCTTTCCTTTCACTTTATTAATCCAATTTGGGCTTCTAGCCACTGATTTTGCTCCTATGGTTATGTTTTTTTTTAGTTTCCTTTCCTAGATGTTTGAGGATTGTTGTTCCTATCTTCTGCCCGGTTGAATTGCTTCAAAGTATTTTATGAAGAGTTGTTTTTCCAGACAGGTATTCCATCATCGTGTTTCTTCATAGAAGAGGTTTCTCTCTCCTTCAAGTATAGTCGACATTTTTGCTAGGTAAGTATTCTGGGTTGGCACCTATAAGTATTTAGAATTGGGAATACTTTGGCCCATGTTCTTCTTGCTTTCATGGTCTGAGGGAGAAGTTCTCAGTCTGTAAATTCTGATGGGTGTTCCTTTGTATGTGCTTGTTTTTTCGTTTGTAGCCCTCAGAATTTTTGTCCTTTGTTTTGGGCATCTAGAGCCATTTTAACTATGATAGGGCATGGGGTGTTTCTTTTCTGATCTTGTCCCTGTTTGGGGGTCCTATGTGCTTCTTCTTGTATTTGTATGCGTTTTTTCTATTTTTAAGTTGGGAAGTTTTTCATATATTATTCTTTGAAGGAATCTGATCAATAATATTACCTTGGGATTCCTTCTCCTTCCTCTATTCCTATGATATGGCCGTTTGACCTTTTCATAGTGTACCATATTGTCCCCCCCCCTGGTTGTTTCCACGTTGTGGATTTTTTAAAATTTTTCGTAGTCTTTATTTGAGCTTTTTAATTGCTCTGTGTATCTTCAAACTGACAGTCTTTGTTCTCTGCTTCCTCCAGTCTTACCTCTGAGGCCTTTTTCCTTTCCTTTCTGCTTGATTGAATGAGTGTTCTAAATCCTTTCTCGTGTCATCCTGTGGTGTTCCTTTAGTACTCCACTTCCTTTTGGAGCGCCTCAATCTCTTCTTGGTGCTTCTCAATCTCTGCTTGGTGCTCCGTAATTGGCGTTCTTTTTCAGTGTTTCTACTTCCTTTTGGAGTTTGTGTTTTTCTCCTCTAGTTCTTTCTGAGTTTCTGGGATGTTCCCTTAGTTCTTTCTGAAGTTGGTCATGCATCCCTCTAGGACCTTGTTGAGTTTTTCATTCTCTCTCTTTAGTTCCTATATTCTTTCTGTTTTTTTTTTTTTTTTTTTTTTTTTTTTTTTTTTTTTTTTTTTTTTTTTTTTTTTTTTTTTTTTTTTTTTTTTTTTTTTCCCTCTAGGTCCTTTTTGGTTTTTTCATTCTCTCTCTTTTATTTCTCTGTGAATTCCCCTCTTTTTTTATCTTCCTTTAAATTTTTCTCTGCATAGGGTCTGCAAATATTCCGCTAAGATCTGTTCCTTTGGTATCCTCCAAGGGGTTCTCATTTTAGCTATCTCCTACTGGTCTGGTAGTGCTTGGTGCAGGACTTTCCTGTGCCTTTCCCATGGGTGTCCCTGTTGTCGTGTCCCTGGCAGGGTGGGCCGGATGGTTTTGCTTTCCTCCTTCAGATGGGCTTTTTTTTTTCTCCTCATTTATGGAGTATTGACTTGTCTACTTTTCAATTTGTTGCTATATTGGATATTGGAAACCAAAGCACTCTTCTCTTTCTTGTTCTGAATGTTCTTCAAAAAGAAAAAGAGTCCAACTTGATGCTCACCAATGGCCGGGGGATAAGGCCCTGATCTAGCCCGCCTCTGGCAGCCTGCCCAAAGGTACAGAAGCACTGGCCCTGGCCTAAATATCTGGATCCTCTGGTCTGGCTGCCAGGTCCTGACCAAAAGCCCTCAGAGACACGATCTCCTAGCTGCAGCCCTGGAAATAGCCCAGCTGCAAAGGTACTTTCCCAGGTGACTTCTGGGTAGCCCCCCCAAAGATGCAGCTGCACTGGCCTTGTCCCAACTCTCCGGACACTCTGGCCCAGCACCCGGGTCCGCCCAAAAGCTCTATTGAATTTTTTAAAATCATGGATCTACACTGCCACCTACTGGCTATGCCTTGTCAAACATCTAAAACAAAAGATGCAACCAGGTTTTTCAGTGTATTAAAGTGTTAATAAGTTTTTGGGTTTTGGGAATAAAAAATATAAAAGGTATAAAAAGTCAAAAACAAAAATTAAAAATGTGCATTCCCATTAACCATCATTGTGGAATTCATGGCCGTGCCATTTTGTTAAGACAAGCCTGCATTTCGTTCAAATGACCAGTTGGTTTGGATCTCATATGGGTGACCAGTTGGTTTGGAAAAGACTCCCTTTGTGGACCACCAACCTGGACGCTGGTGTGAAATTTCTGTCCTGGACGTGGGCAGGTGGAAAGTCACAACCAAGAATGGGAAACATGTCTCATTGTCCCAGACTAAGGACCCAAGTAGGAAGACACCTCTCCGGTCAGGTCACAAAAGTGACCAAATGACCTCTATGCAATGAGGCAGTTCCCCACAACTGTCCACAAGTGGGAACTGTGTTCACCCTTCCCTTAGCAAGACTGTGGCGTGACAAGGAAGCTTTCCGGAGATTTTGGAGCCAGGGCCATGTGGCTCTGCACGCTTGGGTGGGCTGCTGGGGCAAAACGGCCCTAGATCAGCATATCACCCCCCGGCCTCGGTGAGAATCCAGTGGACTTGTTTTTTTTCTTTTTGGGAGAACATTCAGAACAAGAAGAGAAGAGTGCCTTAGCGTCCAATATCCAATATAGAAAAGATTGAAACCTAGACAAGTCAATATCCATAAACAAGGAGGAGGAAAGAAAAAAAAAAAGCATCTGAAGGAGGAAAGCAAAAACCATCCGCTATTTTTTTTTTTTTTTTTTTTTTGTTTTTTTTGTGATCTGAAACCGCAAAAGGGAAGACCACATGCCAGGGACACAATAAAGGAACAACATGGGAAAGCAAGCTTGGTGCAGGATTATCCTGCACCAGGCTCTACCTAACCTGTAGGAGATAGCTACCATGGTAACCACCTGGAGGTGAACAAGGAACAGATCTTAGAGTAATAATTTCAGACCTATGAGAGAAATTAAGAAAATAGAATGAGGAACTCAAGAAGAACCTAAAGAGAGAGAATGAAAAACGCATAAAAGACCTAGAGGGATAAAATGACAAACTTCATAAAGAACTAAAAGAACAGACCAACAAACTCCACAAAGACTAGAGGGAGAAAAAAAAAACAAAGCGGAAAGGAAGTAGAAACACATGAAAAAGGAAGCCAACCAACGAGAGGAAGGAGCACCAAGAAGAGATTGAAGAGCTCAAAAAGGAAATGGAAGTATAAAAAAAACACAGGATGAAAGAAAAATGAATAGAACACTCATTCAATCAATAAGAAAGGAAAGGAAAAACGCCTTCAGAAATAGAATGGAGGAAGCAGAAACAAAGAATCTCATCTCTGGAATAACCACATAGCAAATTCAAAGCTGCAATACATATACAAAAAATTTTAAAAATACGCAAAAGTGGAACAACAGGAAATATGGGACACTAGGAAAAGAACAAATGTCCCATATCATAGGAATAGAGGAAAGGAGAAGAATCTCAAGAATATTATTGATCAGATCTTACACAGAAAATAGATGACAATTTCCCCAAACTCATACAAATAAAAGAAGCACATAGGACCCCGAATAGAAAAACAAGTCACATACAACTGACTTCTCGCCTCAAACCATGAAAGCAAGAAGAACATGGAGCAAAGAATCCCCAGTATTAAAGGACAATAAATGCCACCGCATAATACTTTACCCAGAAAAAATGTTGACGATACTTGAAGGAGAGAGAAAAATCTCCATGAACAGAAACAAGATGGATGGAATACATGTCTGGAAACAACTCTTCATAAAATACTTGAAGCAAGTCAAAGGACAAGAGATGAGCAACAAATCCTCAAACACCTAGGCAAGGAAACTAATAAACATAACCATAGGAGCAAAATCAGAGGCTAAAAGCCCAAATGGATAATAAAGTGAAAGGAGACAACATCCATCTTTCAATTATAACTTAATATTAATGGGCTAAACTCCCCAATCAAAAGGCAATGACTGGGAGAATGGATTTTGGAAAACAAAACTCATCTATTTGCTGTCTACAATAAACCCAGCTCAATTTCAAGGACAGACAACAACTTAAGTTGAAGGGATGGAAGAAAGTATGTCAAGCAAATGGTACCAAAAGAAAGT